>JAKOGI010000090.1:600000-870000 GCA_029747015.1 Carnegiea gigantea | reverse complement strand
CCCCTTCTATGCTGGCCTATTCAGGCCCTCCTTTTCACCCATATACAAATACCCATGCTCATCATTTCCCTTCAAAATCATCCTCACATCCATATCCCCCTCAATTGCCATTAACATTTGTCGGTCGTACTTCAAACTGTACCATAGTTTCCCATCACGCAAATCACTTCCTCTAATCCCCGTCGCTAGTCTTAGCACCTCCTCCATCGCCATCCCCTCCTTCAGCAGAATACATTTCGTCGACCCTCCCACATATGTTAATTTCCCATCTCCATTTTCCTCCAGCTCTCCACCCCACAACACATAAACAACTAGTTCCCTCCCCACGCCGCCGTTCCCCCCACCGGCACCATCTCCATCCATCTGTACTACACGTCGCAGCAACTACCGTGTGTGCAAGTTACTTCCTCCAATATCTTCCCGATAACCCTGCATGACATACACCAATAGAATCTGTTATTAAAAACATACATCCGTACTATATGTCATACCACTGCTCTCTGTCTGCCTATTCAGTTCACCATGTCTACCATGGTGAACACTTCATTCACTATGGTAAACCAACACTCCCGACTCTGTCACTCTAAGTTTTCACATTATTGTCCTCCTTGGAGGACAATACCACCCTTCCCCACTCTCATACAACAATAGTTAGTTGACATAACAACCAATGATGCAACTATTATTACACATAAATGCATCCTAAGATGTGCCAACACCATTGCTCTCTGTCTACCTATTCACTACACCACGTCTACCATGATCAACACTGCAATCACTATGGTAAACCAGCGCTCCCTGTTCTGTCAGTTTGGGTTTTCACATTACTGTCCTCCTTGGAGGACAACATCAGCCTTTCCCACCCTCCTACATCCCTCCAGCCACCCTTCCTACACCCTAAATAATTCACCACAACGTTATTACATATACCAAAGTCTTATAATTTTAACAGTATTTCACATACCTATTGTTTACCACTCTACTTGCTGTCGTCCACCATCGTCTGCCATCCCAGCCCTTCCCCTGCGCAGCCCACGACTGACCTCCATTGTCAGGTTTCGACCATTAGCAACCACTCCAACCTCAACTCCACCCTCCCTCTGCCGTTTATCTGACCTACACCAAACCACCTTCCCTCACCTACTTCTTCTCCCACAACCACACTTCATTCAACAAATTGGGGCTAGATTTTCTCCAATTTTTGAACTACAATGCCCACTACCACATACTTTCAGCAGTTAATTGCACTGTGGTGAGAGATGGAGAGAGAGAGAGTTGCCCTCTTCTGGAGAAACGCATGAGAGAGAATTGCATGAGAGATGGGGCTCGATTTTCTACCAAATCCTTGATTTTCACCATGGCTCCTGTTTTACAGGCTTTTCTGGAGAGAGAGGCAGAGAAATGATGAGAGCTGGAGAGATAGGATCCTTCAAATCATTAAGGGTATTTCAGTCATTGCACATAATTTTACTTTTTCACACCTTAATTTTTAGTAGAAGGCATGTTGAACAGTCACCTATTTGTAATTTTCCCAATTTGCAAAGGAAAAAAAAGGGGAACAAGCTCATATGATTTACGTTCCCTTCCTTTCGCTAGTCGCTGTCGTCACCCTGTCTCATCTTTTCATCTCTCCCGGAGGCAAACCAAAATATCCGTTGTTTCGGCAAGCAGATTGCAGGAGTTCAGTGTCAGTAAGCCCCTCTAAATCCCTGTCATATCTCCCTCGAGGTCCAAGGAAAATGCAGATCTCTCCAACAATTTCAGCTTCTAGCAGCTCTCGTTATCTTCACCATTTCAACGACCCCACTCCTCATTCAATCTCCCAAAGACCACCACCGTCACCATTTTCCCCACCACTTCCCGCAGTTCAATTTGCAATCCGCAATCTTTCTCTCAAACAGCAACTGAGTCGTGTACACGCGGTTAAAGGTTCAGGCTTTTTCTCCGCAATTGGGCGGGCTATCGAAGAGGAAGAGTACAGAAAGGCGAGAAGCGAAGTTCTGCGGAAAGGGTATGAGCTTGAAGGGTATTCAATTGAGGGCATTTCCATTGGTGGGCATGAGACTTGTGTTATCATTCCTGAGCTGAAGGCGGCTTTTGATATTGGAAGGTGCCCTTTACGAGCTGTTCATCAGAATTTCGTTTTCATCACTCATGGCCATCTTGATCATATTGTAAGCAAACTTTTCTCATTGCCTTATATAGCTGCAGAAACACCCGGACAGCTTATTTCGCTGTAAACATTTGGTGATATTATGGCATTGTTTGTTTAAAGAAAATTGGGCTAGCAGAAAGCTTAGCAAGGTTATCTCGCTATTCTATGGGACTGTTTGAGGGGTGGGAGATGGCTTGGTTTTTTCTATCTGGGACTAGTGAAACTGTTAAGTTCCGCCTGCGAGCACTTGCTATTGATAAGTCGGGGAGCACTATGTTTACTCGCCTTTCTCTTAGAAGAACCTGGAGGTTACTCTGCAATTTTGCTGCTCGTAGTGATTGCTAGTCAAAGAATTTGATTAATACCGAATGGCATTTAGTTGTTGAACCCTTTTGAGTTAATCATTGTTTCTTTTGTTGTGAAAGGGTCACTAGTGCCAATATTTTCAGCTTTGGGTGACGATGGACTAAAGAAAATTGTCCAAATAGAATGTCTTATAGTCTTGAACATAATTCAGTGTTAAGTAGCATGCAGTCAATTCCCCTCAAATTTAGGTTCCTTTGCAAGCAGTTACAGTTGAAGGGATAGAAAGAATAAGGATATGTGCATGTGCTAGTGGGGATGCTGTAATTGTTTGCTGTATTCGTATGGTTTCATTAGGTTTACTTTGTTAGTATAACGGTTGCCATTACAATTCATCCAAGGTTTTTTAACCCCCACGGGAAATTATGTAAGAAGGTGGCCCCTCTTGGACGGGTTGGGGGAGTAGCTTTTGTGGAATTGATTATAGCAAGGCACGTGTATAATTGTTTTTTTAGCCAATATGTATTTGTTATTTTGATTTTTTTTAATTACTTTAAATCAAACTGCTTGCTGCCTACTCAAATTTTTTCTGCTTTCTAGGGAGGGTTACCAATGTATGTTGCGACTCGAGCTCTTTATAGCTTAAAACCACCAACCGTCTTTGTGCCACCATGCATTAAAGAGGACATAGAGCGGTTATTTGACATTCATAGGTCCATGGGTCAGGTGGAGCTCAATTTTGATTTAGTGGCTCTTGATATTGGTATGTCAATTTGTTCTGCTTTTCTGTCTTAATCGGTGAAAATTGCTCCTTTCTAATTTGATCCTTGAATCTTGTTATGTTGAAGGAGAAACACATGAATTGCGGAATGACCTAGTCGTACGACCGTTCCGGACTCATCATGTTATACAAAGCCAGGTATACAATGACTAATTCATTGAAATAGTATTAGTATAAACTATGTCAAAAAGCCTTTTGTAATTGTCACTGTGACCACCATGTTATGATATCCAATAGCTGAAAATAGCTGAATTAAGGGGCTTATGCACATTGATGTTAAGGGTGTTCACTGTAATTGTTGTCTGAATGAATGTTTATATTCTTAAAATCCTTATAATTTTAAAAAGGCCTCCCACAAACATTGGTACTAACCAAAGTCAATGATCAAAAGTGGACACTGTAAATATGTGGTTTCGCCTCAGGCTGTATCAGAGCAAGATGCCTCACTAAATTGTTATGTACTCTACTGCAGAGTAGTAGGGTTTCAATGTCTCTCTGTTTTATTGTCAGGTTCAAGTGCATACATACTGCACCCTGCCTCCCCCAAGGAAATCAATACACCTTGCCTTGGGTGGAATTGTGGGACTTTTTATTCTCTCTCTCTCTCTCTCTTTTTTTTGGGGGGGGGGGGGGGGGGGGGGGGGGGGGGGGGGGGGGCAGCGGTATGTTTGTGCGTAGCAAATATATATGTTGGGACAGTCATGTTAGTCTCCTATTTGTTTATATCTAAAGTCACAAGGTTCAATGTTGGCCAAGAACTATCAGATTGCATGTATTGCAACTATAACTGCATATATAGGTTAGTAAATTCACCTTGTCTTCACTGGATGATCCACAGATTCATTGTTTTTGATGGTCTAGGTTTGTGTTCTGTTTTGCAGGGCTATATTGTATATTCAATCAGAAAAAAGCTGAAGAAGCAGTACATTCATCTTAACGGCAAGCAAATTGAGAAACTGAAGAAGTCCGGTGTTGAGGTTAGCTTATCCATGATTTCTCTTCTCACCCTGCTTCCCATAATTATTTGACATTGAAGTCTATTTAGATTACAGACATGATATTGTCTCCTGAGATAGCATTCACGGGAGATACAACATCAGATTTTATGCTTGAACCACGTAATGCTGATGCACTGAGGGCAAAGCTTCTTATCATGGAGGTAATCCTTTTCTTTGAATGCTATTCCTGTCATTTCCAGTTGTCGCCTGTTGAGATCATTCTTTGTAAATTCATTTGTGCAAATATATTTGTTTATTTGTTGTCAAGTTGGCTAGAGTGCGTGATCCCTTAAAAGTTAAGCTATTAACGTAACCTAAGAATAGCAATTGTAGTGGTGGAGTTGCACTGCTCAAAGCCATTTTGATATTTCATTGACTTGAATGGCTCATTCTTCTTTGTGTTGGTCCCGAAAGATGTATTCCTTTGTTACATTTGTGGGGTTATTATTTACATGTAGCTGTGAGGCTTCCCTTTACTTTCTGATGTAGATGGCCCTTAACAGGCAACTTTTCTAGATGATGGATTTAGCATTGAAGATGCACGCCAGCGTGGCCATACTCATCTGTTTGAGGTAAGAATAAAGAACATGAATTAAGTGAACAATTAGTCCTTTAGGCAGCTTCTAATCTCCTGTGGCCTGTCTTACCCCTAAATTATAAAGAGGATTGTTCCGTTAAAACTTTTACATTTAAAATGATTTTAGAGAGACGTTTGCTTCCTCCAAGCTTAAAAATTGTCAAAATTGACTTTTTAGCTGTCTAAAAAGTCAAGTCATGAACATCCAGTGCTTTGCCAACCTAGGTTCCAATTGAAATGTTTTCTTTGCAATTAAGCCCAATGCTGCAGATCTCTGATCTTTGCCCCAGCAATTTTCTAAGAAAGAATCTCAGTGGTTGGTTTGGTTACGATTGGTGCCTCAAAACCCCAGTGGACAGCTAAGTGTCTATGCAGCCGTGAAGCACGAGCTCGGACATGTGACATGGACACGACACGACATGGACATGGCAACACGTGATTTTTAAAGAAATAAGGATTCGATACCTGATCTGATGCGTTTATTATTTTTTTATTTTATATAAATAAACTCATTAAAAAAAAAAAATACAAAAGTAGCAATAACGAGTAAAATTTTTCTGATGCTTTACTGCCTTTTACGAGGAAGAATAGTAGTACTAGTTTACTAGTAGAGGTGAGAACCGAAAGTAGTAGTTTAGGGAGAGTAGGACTGAGAAAAGCTCTTAGATCTGTATATCGCTGCAACTTAATGCTACTTCTGCTGATCTAGGCTCTAGAGAGTTGTGCCCATCAGCCTCAACCTGTCTCTTCTCGCAGTATCTCAGATTCTAAGTGCATTGTCCCTAGAAAAAAGCTGATTTTTGAAAATTTCAACTTGTAATAAAAGGCTATTGCTAGAGGAGAGAGAACAATTGCCTTCTTTGGCTTCTCCCTAAACCCATTCAATCATTCTTCATCCTGCCTTTATTAAGAACCACAGAGATAGAGAAAGCCATGGCAAATTTCTGCAGCTTGGCAAATGGCGGATGTTGCCGGATGGAGGGGACACCGATCAATTTGCCTATGTCGAGTGGGATTTGCATGTCCATAGCGTGCCTAAGACATGTCAAGGACCTTTTTTTTTGAATTTTTTAGGTGGCACGTTTCTTGCTGTATCGTGCCATGTCTGACACGTGTCTTAGGTGGGTCCGTGTCGGACACGTGTCCGATACGGATACGTGAGGCTGGGTGATGTGTCGGTGCTTTAGAGCTATGCTTGTGCTTCAGAGCCATGCAGTGGGCTTCCTGATCAAGAATCTGAGTACAGGCTGTATGTTAGGTCCTCTCCTTTGCTGCATGTCTGATAACCTTCAAGCTACCTTATATTGATGGATTCCTGTAATGAACACTTTGGCCTGAAATGTGAAATATGCTTTGGAGGGTTTCATTATGATTAAGGTTAATTTTAGTTTCAAAAGCTAATATGATGTGAAGGTTTCAAGCATGCTAAATTCATTGAAGCTGAGCTTCATGGTCATCAGATTTTTATGTTTAAACTCTTTTATATTTGGAATGTGATGTATTCTCCATGCTTTTAACTGCAGCTCATTGGAAATGCCCACTGGATACGAAATAAAGCTGTGTTGCTGACACATTTCTCTTCCCGTTATCATCTTGAGGTATTCATCCTGTGCTGGCATGGTTTTATTTCATGTCTTATCATGGTTCAGGAAGATTAATTTATACTTTGTAATGCCCGTTCTACTAATCGAGCCAGCGTAATGCCAAAATACTTAGACCTGGGAAATGAGTTCTTCTGTTTGGGTTCGGTCAGGGTTAACTACAATCTAATCACGTTCAGGGTGCTAGTATTTCTGGTGGCATTGGCTTGGATGAGGTCAATTTGACTAAACAAAATATATATTGACCTCCTAACTGAAATTAGATGGTTGGGCTGCCTTGTTAGGCCCTGCTTGGCAATCAGCTACTAGCTTATTGTATTAACAGTTGATTGTTAGCTTATTGTATTAGTTGTTTCACTTAGCTGATTGTATTAGTTGTTTCTAAAATAAGTATTTGGTGAAATTACCTGCTTTTAGTGAGGTTTTGTAAAATTCCACTTGTATACCTTTAACTCAATTCTGTATCTATTTTTTTAACGTAACTATCTATTTTTTTTTCTTTGAATATGACTTAAGAATTATGTGATATATAAAATTACATTTATATCTTTACTCAATTTTTGTTATGAAAATACTTTTGTTTATTGTTGACTTAACTTTCTTTTTAAAAGGATTTGAGACTCTATGATATAAACCTATTTATCTATTATGTAAAACTAATTATCGTAAATTATTTGATAAATTGTAGAAATGGTTAAATAAAAAGTATTAACTTAAACATCATGACCATCCAAAACCTCGTAATTTTAGAAAATATTTGTCAAGTTTTTGTTAGTGGTGTTTAAAGTAATTGTGCGAAAATTGTCACGATCATTTTAGTGGTAAATATCAAAAAGCTCTTTGAAAAAGTTATTCCAAAGAGTTTTTTGTAAATTGATTTTTTGGGCACTAAAGATTAATACAAAAAGTTCTTCAACCAAATGCTCTAAACAGTTTTTTGATCAGTCAAACAACTAATAGTATCAAAAAGTTCCTTTAGGATCAAAAAGTTGTTCACCAAACAGGGGCTTTAGTGTCATGGCCTATAGGTGAAGCCTAGTTCTTATCATTCTGGGCGAGTAATAGGCTAGGGGTTCTTGATGATTCTTGCAAACATGATTCCAGGATATTCGCAAAGCAGTATCAAAGTTGCAGGCGAAGGTATCTGCCAAGGTGGTTCCGCTTACAGAAGGCTTTAGGTCGACATACTCGTAGATTGCAAAGTTGAAAGGTTTTTCGTCGCTTCTGGGGAATGTGATTATAAACTCGGCAACTAGAGAATTGTTATCCTGTAATGTTATTTTTACTACGTATTTAGTGTTCACACTGTGATCGCTATGGGGCGGTAAGGTGATTTTGGTCAATACACTGATCAGCAAGGATCCAAATTGGTTGCTAAATTGACCACATATATGCTTTTTTGTTTAAATAGAACTCGTTATTTCGGTAATTTGGTTTGGAATCTTTGGATTGCCTTCGGATTTGCTTATAATTGGCTACTGCTGTGACGCAAAATGTGGTTGGTTTGCTTGTGGGAGAGCAAGTCGTTCATAAGAGCATTGGAATTGTAGTGCTTTCGTTCTTTTTTTTTTTTTCTTTGTTCTTTTTCCTTTATCTGCTTGTGGGCGGTGGTTCACAGATTACAGTGATTATATGAACAGCTTAGGTGTACCTGTTTAAGGAACAACTTTTTATTTGCTTTTAGGTCAATTCCTTTCTCAGTTCCCTCGATCTCTCTTTCCTTGTCTCCGTCTTTATAGACAATTTTTGTTAATTGAATACCATATAAACAATTGTCAAGGGTAATGATCAACATGAATGCTGCTGAAGTTTTGAAGGAGAAATCACGGTGAGCAATCGTTGCAGACTTGATGAACGAACTGATTAAAAATGACAATAGAGGAAGCCTCAAGGACCTATTGAGCAAATGAAATTCCATTAGTGAACATCCTTTAGTACTCTGAACCAAGTGTCATTTATCTAATAACCTAATGCTGAAGTTTTGAAGGAGAAATCACGGTGAGCAATCGTTGCAGACTTGATGAACAAACTGATTAAAAATGACAATAGAGGAAGCCTCAAGGACCTATTGAGCAAATGAAATTCCGTTAGTGAACATCCTTTAGTACTCTGAACTAAGTGTCATTTATCTAATAACCTAAGTACCAAGATTCAATTATGTGGAGAACAATCATGCGTAAATGAAGTTTTGTACTGAACAAAGTTGCGTGACTGCCGTGACATGTAAAATGACAAAAAGATGACGTATCAGCATATGAGAAGCAATAAAATGTGTAGACATACATTTTTAAATGTGTGTGCAATACCATTTTAAATTTTATGTTGTATTATGATTATAGTGTGGGGCACATTTTTTGTCTGCAATTATTTAGAGTAGTAATGGAATAAACGGCGTTTGTTGTGCAGGGGATAGAGATTAGTTTTATTCTTCCTATTTTTTGGTCTTTGTATTTTTTTGATTCATATTATAGCAACGGAAGCTAGCATTAATAAGAGTTACATGGACCAATGCCAATTTTAAGATTCTACTTAGTATAAATTGAATAAAATAGTACATGTGGATTCAACTTTAGGAACAAACAAACCTAAGTACTCGGTGAATAATTTTCAGTTACACAGTGAACACAACTTATAGTGGACATCTTATTTAAAGTGAATGAAGCTTACTAAGCCAGTGAACAAATCCAAGTGGGATAGTGAAATGAAGCAAATTTGACATGTACAAATCCAAGTGTATGAAATGAAGAACATAATTAAACACATTATATGATCTCAGCTTTTTAGAATGAACTAACAAAGTGATTTATAGTGAACAAAGCTCACTGACATTTATGGGCTTTTGCTTTGATCATATTTGTATCTTTTCCTGCTACGATAATTGTAGGATCTCGAAACTTGTTGTCTATGTTGACCAAAATGATACATATCATCTCACTTTGCTTATCATCAATAGTTTGTTTGACATTATCCCTGAACAAGAATGGTAAATTGAAGGATTAGTGAATAATCACTAGATATCCAACAAACTTCACTAATTTTGATGAATGCACGTTGGCCATTTAGTGAACAAAGATTCCATTTTATATGAACAATCCCAGGATGCTTGCTAAACATTTTTTGGGAGCATATGTTGGTTTAGAGTACCCCAAAACTCCAATGGAACCCTAAGATACGATTGGCATACGAAATTAGCTAGATGGCCTACTGTATTGGAATGTTGAGCATCAACTTTCTGTCATGCATGATTCTCATTTCTCACCTTAGGACTTGAGGCCTCCAAAGCCATGTATAAATTGGAAGTGTGAAGAACATACCGAACACTAGCCTTCAAATACAAAATTAGACAAACAAAAATTGTTTAACAAAATATGATTTAGAATGCACAATCTTAACACATCCAATGAATGTTGTTCTACCAAAATATGTGTAGAGATTTTCTTCATAAATTTTATAGGACAATAAGACGAAATTTCTATACAAAAGCTATTAAACCGGTAAACCCTAAATTGCTAGCCGTTGTTGACACTATCATTTTAATGAATTCAAGGAGTGGAACTTTGGAAGTTTAGTCCCTCTGCTTTATCTTGTAAATGAATGTTCGTTGTTATTTTGGTTTATTAATGGCTTACTGAGCATTAGTATCAAACTCAACCGTCCTACACCCTTCTTGTCCATTTGCTCAGAGTTGGAAGAATTGAGTACCACTTGGATTCAACTAGCAATTTGTCACAAAAATGATGAAATTTTTGAGTTTACAAGATTAGTGATGTATCCTCAAGGGAAAGCCAAGAGGATGGGAAAATTGTAAGAAAAGTGCTAGAAGTTCAAGGCAACTTTGAAACCACAAACTCACCTTAGACTTGGATAAGCAACCGGAACTAACACCAACCTTGGATACAGAAACACCACCAAGGAAAGATGTTAGGGCCCTTAACCACCCCTTGGATACAGAAACACCACCAAGAAGGAGTTAAGACTCTTGCTAGATCACCACTCAACCCGGCCAAAGGAAGAGATAAGCTAGAAGAGAGTTTGAGAGTTCAAAGGAGCAAAGCTCAACTTCATTTCATACAAATGCTTGAGTGGCCGGCCAAAGGGCCTTGGGGGGGTTTAATACAAAGCTTTCAAGTAAAAACATAGGCCTTAGGTTGCACTACAAGCTAAACTAGGCAAAAATACAAAGATCAAATCAAAGCATAAAAGGATAGATGCATCCTCCACTTGACACCTCTTCATTGCTAATCTTGAGGATGATGTGTCGACTTTGGGGCCAATGGAAGCTTCTTTGCTGCTAAGTACTCTTCATGATGGCTCTTGCAAGTGGCTAAGCATAGATTAGAGCAACAATCACCTCACTCTTCTCTCCTTGTACCCGGCTGCCCATTATCCGGTTAAAAGGGTGTTTTGTGCCTTGTTTTGGTGGTTAATAGCTCCTCATGTGTGTAATTTGGCTGAGGTTTTTTATGGCCATTTGATAATATTTTTAAAGTACTTTCAAACCATAAAAGTTTCAGATCAAATGGAGGAGAAATGGGCCACCAAACAACTCCTTGTTTCAGCCATGTCCAGTTCAGCGCCAGGAAGCAGCACTTGACTTTGCTTGAGGTTTTGAGGTATCAAATGAACTCCAAATGACTTGCAAGAGGTCTTGATGGAAAGAGCACATCTTGAACTTAAACTTAGGCTTCCTGCAACCCCGTTTCAGCCTTGGGAAGGTTAGGAAATCAGGTGCACAAAACCGGGTTTGTGCACGCCTGAAATTCCAGTTTTGACAAAAAAGTTCTCTTGTGTTCCTAGGCTGATTTCTTGCACTTTGGACGTGGAACTTGGACTTTTTGGGCTTCCTTGTGGGCCATGGGTCATGCTAGGGGATGGACCTCCATCATCCTCCCCTTGTTGAAGAGAATTTGCCCTCAAATTGATAAGGTTGTCATCCTCCTCATAAGGGCTAAGGTCGGCCACATTGAAGGTGGCCGACACGCCATATTCACCGGGCAAATTGATCTTGTAGGCATTGTCGTTGATGCGTTCTAGCACTTCAAAGGGACCGTCGGCTCTTGGCATCAACTTGCTCTTCCTTTTAGAGGGAAACCTTTCCTTTCTCAAGTGAACCCATACCAAATCACCGGGGTGAAACACCATCTTCTTCCTATGCTTGTTGACACGGTCCTTGTAGGATGCATTGGCCTTCTCTATCTTTTCCCTCACGGTCTCATGAAGCTTTTGGGTCTCTTCAACTCGCTTGCTAGCCTCCATGTGAGGCTTCTCATTCATCTCCCTTGGAACAAGATCAAGGGGACTCAAAGGATCCAAACCATAAACTACCTTGAATGGGGACATACCCGTGGCCTTGCTAGGTGTTTTGTTGAAAGCGAACTCGGCATGAGGCAAGGCTAAGTCCCAAGCTTTGAGGTTGGACTTTACTAGCACTCTTAGAAGGCTTCCCAAAGTCCGGTTGGTGACTTCGGTTTGCCCATCCGTTTGAGGGTGGCATGAAGTGCTATACTTGAGCTTGGTTCCCATCTTCTTCCAAAGTGTCACCCAAAAATGGCTAAGGAACTTGGTATCCCTATCCGAAACAATGGATCTAGGGATGCCATGCAACCTCATTACTTCCTTGAAGTATAGATCGGCAATGTGGGTGGCATCGTTGGTCTTGGCACAAGGTATGAAATGGGCCATCTTCGAAAAACCATCAACAACCACGAAAATGGAGTCCTTACCCCTTTGTGTTCTTGGGAGGCCAAGAACAAAATCCATGCTTACATCCTCCCAAGGATGATTGGGAGTAGGTAAGGGAGTGTATGAGCCGTGGGGTAGGAGGTGGCTTTTGGCAACTTGGCAAGTGGCACATCTCTTCAACACATCTTGGACATCTTTGCTCATACTCGGCCAATAATAATGTTCCCTTAGCATCATAAGGGTCTTGTTCTCTCCAAAGTGACCGGCAAGAGATCCTCCATGGACCTCACGTATGAGTAACTCTCTTGTGCCACACTTAGGCACACACAATCTGGATCCCTTGAACAAAAATCCATCTTGGACAAGGAAGTCACCTTTGGGATGTCGAAGGCACTCCTTGTAGAGCTCTCCCAAATCTTCATCATTCTCATAGAGGGACTTCAAATGCTCAAAACCAAGAATGCAAGCATCAAGTTGGAATAGCAATAAGTGCCTCCTTGACAAGGCATCGGCTCCTTGGTTGAGCTTTCCGGACTTATGCTTGATGGTGAAGTTGAAAGATTGGAGGAACTCCACCCACTTGGCATGCCGTGAGTTAAGTTTATGTTGCCCTTGAATGTATTTCAAGGCTTCATGATCGGAGTGCAAGATGAACTCACTAGCCACCAAGTAATGATTCCAATGCTCAAGGCACCTCACTATTGCATAGAACTCCTTATCATAAGTGGAGTACTTCCTCCTTGAGTCACAAAGCTTCTCACTAATGAAGGCTAAGGGCCGCCCTTCTTGAGCGAGAACTCCTCCAATGCCAACTCCCGACGCATCACACTCTACCTCAAACACTTTATCAAAGCATGGCAAGGCAAGAACCGGTGCTTGGGTGAGTTTGGACTTGATGGTTTCAAAGGCTTCTTGAGCCTTGGGAGTCCACTTGAACGATGCACCTTTGATAACCTCGGTCATAGGGGCCATAATGGTACTAAAGTTTCTAATGAACCGCCTATAGAATGAGGCAAGCCCATGGAAACTTCGCACATCATGAATACTCTTGGGGGTTGGCCAAGACCGAATTGCTTCCACTTTACTCTCATCAACTTTGATGCCTTCACTTGTGACAATGTAACCAAGGAAGGTTACCTCATGAGTGAAAAATGCACACTTCTTGAGGTTACCATAGAGCTTTTCCTTCTCTAGAACCTTCATGACTTGTGTGAGATGTTAAAGGTGCTCTTCTTCATTCTTGCTATAGATGAGGATGTCATCAAAATACACCACAACGAATTTGCCAATGAAGGGCCGGAACACTTGGTTCATGAGCCGCATGAAGGTACTTAGAGCATTTGACAATCCGAATGGCATGACTAGCCACTCATACAAGCCTCCTTTGGTTTTGAAGGCCGTTTTCCATGGTTTCTTTGGGGTTTGTCCGATAAGCCGGTTTGTTTGGGAGAATGGAACCGGGTATGAGGTCTATGTGGTGTTGGATGGTTCTTTGTGGTGGTAAGCCGGGAGGTATTTCCTCGGGAAAGACATGGCTAAAGTGTTCAAGGAGGGAAAGGGCTAGGGGGTGTGATGGAGTGGAGGTTTCGGATTCTTCAAGGGTGGCTAGGATCCACTCCTTGAAGGCCTTGAATTCATGGTGAGAAGCCTTAAGGAGAGGCTCACTTACGGCTAGAAGCATGTCCGAATGGTCATGGCTTGGTTGGGGCTTACTTTTGTGGAGTTGGGAAGGGCTTAATGGGGCAAGGGTGATCTTTTTCCCATCTTTGTGGAAGGTGTAGGTGTTTAGATAGCCATCATGTATGACCTTCCGATCAAACAACCAAGGTCTCCCCAACAAAAGGTGACATGCATCCATGGGGATGATATCACACCACAATTCATCATGATAGTGCTTCCCAATTGAAAATGAAATCAGGCATCTTGAATTAACTTGCAACCCCTTACCTTGATTTAGCCATTGGATGTTGTAGGGGTGAGGATGAGCCGAAGCTTGAAGGCCAAGCTTCTCCACCATAGTCACGGAAGCCACATTTGCACAACTCCCACCATCAATGATGAGGGAACACACTTTGCTTTGAATGGTGCAACGTGTATGGAAAATGTTCTCCCTTTGTTCTTCATGCTCTCCTCTTTTGGTACTCAAAGCTCTCCTCAATACAAGTAACTCTCCTTCATCCGCTTCCTCAATCACTTCTTCTCGTTCCTCCATGTAATACACACCTTCTCTTTCTTCCTCCTCTTCTCCCTCTTCTTCTCTTCTCTCATCCCACTCGGCCAAGGTGATAACTCTCCTATTTAGACACTCTGAAGCAATGTGCCCAAGACCTTGACACTTGAAACATCTCCTTTGGTCATTTGGCTTAGGGTTGGGACGGTTTTGGGAAGGTGGAGTCTTTTGTGGGACTTGGTTCTTTTGTGGAGGTGAGGGTGTAGTAACCGTGGGTTTGGGAGGTGGATAAGAGCTCCCCTTGTTGAAAGGTTGGCTCTTGGGAAAGGGTTTGGGAGGTTCTCTTTTGTAGAGCTTGGATTTTCTTTGTTGCTCAACTTTGTGGGTTAAGACACACACCTCATCAAAAGTGGTGTATTGTTGCAATTCCACCACATGGGCATACCTAGGATCTAACCCACCCAAATATCTCACTATGGTTTGCTCTTCGGGCTCTCTCAAGTCACACTTGATTAACAACTTCTCAAATTCCCTAGTGTACTCCTCAACACTCAAGTTCCCCTGGGTGAGATTGTGAAGTTGGGAATAATTGTCTTGTAGGTAAGATGGGGGTAGGAAACGGGCTTTGAGTTTGGTTTTCATCTTTTCCCATGTTCGAATCTTTCCCTTCCCTTGCCTAACTCTCTTAGCACAAAGGTTGGACCACCAAAGAGAAGCATATTTACGAAGTTTAAGGGCCACAAGTTTTACCTTATTTCCCTCGGAAATCTCTTTGTAGTCAAAGATTCTCTCAACGGTTTGCATCCATTCCAAGAACTCATCGGGGTCTAGCTTCCCTTCAAATTCTGGAATCTCCACTCTAATGTCTCCTTGGTGAGAGGTTGTCCGCCTTCCTCTTCTTGATCTTCCATAAGCCTCCTCTTCACTTGACGAGCTCAAGTGTGGGGCTTCTCTCGCTTCCGGTTCGGAGTCGGAGGAGTTAGAAGATCGGGAACTTCTAACCTCCTTTCATTTTTGCTTCAAGGAGTCTCCAAGTTGCCGCCTCAAATACTCATTCTGACCTTTGATCTCTTCATTCTGTAGCTTCAAGGCCTCATAATTCCTCATGAGAGCCTCAAACTTTTCCTCCATGGTCATGCTAGTAGTGCTTGTGTTGAAATAAGCAGGAACTTCACGGCCTGAATGTGGCACGGGCGTGCTGTGAGGCACGGGGCGGCCGTGCTCTGGTTCTGGACGGGAGTGAAGTTGAGATGTTGCTGGAAAAGGGGTGGCACGGTCGTGCGACATGGCACGGGGTGACCGTGCTGAAGTACTGGGTGTGGATGAAAAAGGAAGTGTGGCTGGAATGTGAGGGTGGCACGGTCGTGCTGTTTGGCACGGGCTGACCGTGCCGATTTTCTGGATGGTGAAAATCTGTGGAGCACGGTTTGGTGTTTTTGAGGGGGAATGTGTTTGGGGTGTTTGGAAGGGTGTTGGGCAGCAAGCTTAGGCCTAGGGAAGCCTTAGCTCTGATACCAAATATGATGTATCCTCAAGGGAAAGCCAAGAGAATGGGAAAATTGTAAGAAAAGTGCTAGAAGTTCAAGGCAACTTTGAAACCACAAACTCACCTTAGACTTGGATAAGCAACCGGAACTAACACCAACCTTGGATACAGAAACACCACCAAGGAAAGATGTTAGGGCCCTTAACCACCCCTTGGATACAGAAACACCACCAAGAAGGAGTTAAGACTCTTGCTAGATCACCACTCAACCCGGCCAAAGGAAGAGATAAGCTAGAAGAGAGTTTGAGAGTTCAAAGGAGCAAAGCTCAACTTCATTTCATACAAATGCTTGAGTGGCCGGCCAAAGGGCCTTGGGGGGGTTTAATACAAAGCTTTCAAGTAAAAACATAGGCCTTAGGTTGCACTACAAGCTAAACTAGGCAAAAATACAAAGATCAAATCAAAGCATAAAAGGATAGATGCATCCTCCACTTGACACCTCTTCATTGCTAATCTTGAGGATGATGTGTCGACTTTGGGGCCAATGGAAGCTTCTTTGCTGCTAAGTACTCTTCATGATGGCTCTTGCAAGTGGCTAAGCATAGATTAGAGCAACAATCACCTCACCCTTCTCTCCTTGTACCCGGCTGCCCATTATCCGGTTAAAAGGGTGTTTTGTGCCTTGTTTTGGTGGTTAATAGCTCCTCATGTGTGTAATTTGGCTGAGGTTTTTTATGGCCATTTGATAATATTTTTAAAGTACTTTCAAACCATAAAAGTTTCAGATCAAATGGAGGAGAAATGGGCCACCAAACAGCTCCTTGTTTCAGCCATGTCCAGTTCAGCGCCAGGAAGCAGCACTTGACTTTGCTTGAGGTTTTGAGGTATCAAATGAACTCCAAATGACTTGCAAGAGGTCTTGATGGAAAGAGCACATCTTGAACTTAAACTTAGGCTTCCTGCAACCCCGTTTCAGCCTTGGGAAGGTTAGGAAATCAGGTGCACAAAACCGGGTTTGTGCACGCCTGAAATTCCAGTTTTGACAAAAAAGTTCTCTTGTGTTCCTAGGCTGATTTCTTGCACTTTGGACGTGGAACTTGGACTCTTTGGGCTTCCTTGTGGGCCATGGGTCATGCTAGGGGATGGACCTCCATCAATTAGTTTGTTGAATTTTGTAATGGACTTTTCGAAAAATAAGAGGGGCATAACGCAAAGAAGAGGGAAGTGAAAGAAGAGCAGGCAGAAGAAAGAAGAATAGTGTGCTGAGGAAACAGCTACACCTGTTAATTAATGAGAAGTTAGAAGTTTTATTTGTCTTTTTTTGGGGGGGAAAAAAAACTATGCAAGGGTGTAATATCATTGGCCATATGGACCTGAGAGCATATACTCCCAAGTGTGCGTAATTGTAATAGCCCGATCCTAAATCACATTTATTTATTTAATTAAGCCGTGTTATTAATTTTTCACTTTATTTATCTCATTTAATTATCTCGGTTGGGATAATTCATTTTAGGCCCACTTGACAATTCTGATTTTAATTATCGTAAAATTTCGAGTGAATCGATAGTAGGCCCTGATAAATATGATTTAAGAGGTTAAATTATTTTTCATAGCATCACAAAAATTTAATTTCGAGTTACGAAAAATTTTAATCACTTTAAGCATAATTTCCTTTCAGGCCCAAACTCATTTCGGCCCAATTTCAGCCCAACAAGCTTTACTTCATTTTACTTAGCTAATCACTATGAGATGTACCTAATTATCATTGGTCTAAGGTTGCTCTTGGTGGATATAAACTCAACCAAATAAATTGAGATTATTTTCCACCAAGTAAACTATCAAAACATCAACACACTCTCTCTCTTCCCCTTCACACATTCCAATGCCCTGCCACTGCCGCCACTACCACCACCTACTGCTGCCACCTGCTGCTGCTGGCAACCACCATCAGCCACCAGCCACCACCTCATCAGCCACTAGCCACCACCCACAACTCTCACAAACACCAAACATCACCTTCATCTCTCAAAATCCAAGCTTAAAGTGAGGTAAATCCTAACCTAATCATGTTTAACTTTGGGTTTTTATGTTAGATTTGATTATGGATCATATTATCTTGATATAAACAAGTGTTATTTTGATATTTTAATTGTTAGTTAAGCTTGAAAGCATGCAAGGGTTGGGGCAGTTCATGATCATGCAAGCTTAAGTTAAAATGATGGATTTAGTTTTTTTTTTTTTTTTTGGGGTTTGATTTTGTAGTCTTTAATCCTATTGATGATCATGATGATGTTTATGTTGGTTTTGGATAAGTTAAGGTGAATATAAGTTGATCATAAGCTAGGGTTTTAACGATTATTCATGGTTTAGCTTTCTCTTGGAACAAGCATGTTATTTGTATGAACCTTGGTGCAAAATGAATCTTGGATGATTATGAAGCAAAAATTATGGATTATGGCTATCTAAAGTGATGTTAAGGGTCACCCCATAGTTTGGTAATTTCAACAAGTGATTTAGAGGGTTATTATGGGCAAAAAGAAGGATAATAAAGTAGGTAACAAGCTATGAAGGGCCCGAAAATAGGGGTTTGTTCCGGAAAAAACTGGTAATGCGTGACTTGTTGACAAATTATGAATTTTGGTGGCGAGCTACATCAATGAGTTATCTTTCAAATAGATTTTGAATCACCTTAATCCGAGGTCTGTAGAAAAAGTTATGGCTGTTTTACTCCGACTATGCAGATCGGACCAAAACTGTGCAGGGTGGTGTTTTAGCTCAATTTTGGGATTTGTGTGGTGGTCATTGTGTTATGGTCTATAAATGAAATTGTTGCAGGATTTCTTGATCCTTTCATATTGGGGTCTTATAGCTCAATTGGAGGTCGAGGGTGAAAGTTATGAATTTTCTAAGGTGGACCTTGAATCGGTAACAATTTTGATTGTACTTAGAAGCTTATTTGGT
This sequence comes from Carnegiea gigantea, assembly GCA_029747015.1. Taxonomy (NCBI): domain Eukaryota; kingdom Viridiplantae; phylum Streptophyta; class Magnoliopsida; order Caryophyllales; family Cactaceae; genus Carnegiea; species Carnegiea gigantea. The sequence continues at coordinate 851,286 of JAKOGI010000090.1, read as the reverse complement.
TTAGAAAACTAAGCTGCATGGTATGAAATTGAAGAATTGGGAAGATTAATAACTCAAGATCAGTGTTTATTAATCCAAATCGGTGTGTTTGAAGTTATTCTGAACCTACCACCAGTTCAATTGCATTCAAACCTTTGTTATCCATCCCAGAAATATCAAAAACCCATGACCAATTATAACCATCAAAGTCGTTCTTTTATGATCTTAATACCTTGATCAGTTTTATGCCAACATTATTTCACTTTGAGTTAAATTACCCTAATTCATTTAGCTTTCAAATCATATTGGCAGAACTTATCTGCTATTGAATTATTTGAGTTATGGATGCCTTTTAATGAATTTCTATTACAATAACAAATTATTAAAGTCAATGCTGTTTACTAATTATATATGCCTATAATTATATATTTTAAACAGAAATCGAGGCCTAATCTATTGTTTCCCATTGTGCATAAGTATTATCAAGTGAAATTGCATTTTAAAGACTTCAGGTACGTTTATTATCTATATCTTTATAAATTAGCATGTATTTATCAAAATTATAATATTTTCGTAAGTACATCAATGAATTAGTTTAATCAGTGATTTATCACATAATTAGTGACCCCATCAGTTATCAGTTATAGGGCATAGCCCTTCAGTTACCCACGTAACTTCAGGCCAGGTCCTGATCGGCTTGGCAGGTGTACACCTATCTATAGATCATAACAGTTACAAGGGGTTCACTGTCAGATAATAACTAATAAAACGGTTTTACATTCATCTCATTCACTATTTTAACTTAAAATGAATTGCAAAGCGGATGCCTAACTAATTTATGCAGTGATCATTTAACAATACAGGAAAGCATGTACTGAGCTTTAACTCACAGTTCAAAATGTTTTCATATTTTGTTTTAGACAAATGCTCAGTGAATCGCCCTCATGCTAGCAAGTCAGTCGAAAAGCATGCTAATGAGTCAGCCGAAGAGAGTAAGTAAGCAAGGGAAACTTAGATGAATCAATAGTGATACAGACCATGCATACTTTGGAGCCGTATTTTGTAATCTTCAGTGTATGGAAGTGTAAGTTTTGTGGTGAATTGCTGTACTATAGGTGTATAAACCTTATGTTGGTTAATGAGTGAATGTATATGGCTAAAGTTATGCCTGACTATGTTGTCTCTAGTACACTTGCAGCAAGCCTTGTCCTTTTGGGATGATGGTAATGCCCTGATCATTGAGTTTATCAGTTGTAATTAAAGGAATGAGAATAATAATTGCAAACAGTGAAACATGCTTAATTAGGAGGCGTTACAGATTTGGTATCAGAGCTAAGGTTTTAAGGGCCACTGTGAGCTATCAGGTGTTTATGAATTAGCTATTAAGATGTGTATGAGTTATGTTGGACCAGTTAAATATGCTATTGACTATAAGTTCATATGTATGGGCATATAAGGAGGAACCATTTCAATTTAGGTGATTCAATCATTTGGTAAGATCCTGATATTTGAGCATTAGCAAAGTGGAGTGTGGAACTATTTAGGTGACCTGTTAGTGAGGCATGCTCTTATTTATCTGGTAGTTGTATTGTATATTTTATTTCTCTCATTTATTTAAATTTTTGCAATCATGCACTCCAGGTGTGTGACCCATTGAGTTATGAACTTCGATGTGTTCGTTGAGCTATTGAAGTATTTCTTTTCATTTTAGGTATCTATTGCAAGGCTTTAAGCCAGGTTTTAGTCAGTTTTTAGGCAGAACTCTGTCCATTTTGCCCCAGGATTTGAGAGTGTTATTGAGGTGTGTTAATATACATAATCTTGGGTACAATGATGGTTGAAACCCAATGTAAGGATGCCATTTGTAACTTCTTAAGGGATTAATACAGTGTCAAGTAAGATGTAAACCTTTAGATGAGGAAATGCCTTATGGGGCAATATCTTTGAGGTGAATCAGTATGAAATGAACATTACAATGAGTGCTTATGTCTGGTGATAACAGTTAGTAGCTTATGGTGTGCTAGTTGGCATTATATGGATGGTACGAGTAAGATTAAGCTGCCTTGTATAGGAATTATCTGGTCTTGACACTAAGACCTTACATCAGCCATGCTCCCATTACTTCCTGTCATTGACTTATTTCTACCGTAGTTACCTTGAATGGTTCAGAAGCATCATTTCTTTGCCACTAATACTCTCTTGATTTGTAACGGAGTGTTTATACAAACAATCTCGTATGTGGTCTGTGGGGATTCCTTTAAACACATCTGAGTAACCTTTCTTATAAGTGATTCAAACCCTGACAATCATAATTGTTTAATTCTCTGTTTCCATAATGGAGCCTATAATGATCGTCGGTGTGCATTACTGTGTGATTTGTAGTTCTTCCTAAGCATATTTGACCCATTCTACTTACAGTTCAGTAATCACTATGTTCATACTTTTGTTGTCACCTACTTTAACTCCATGCTTCTATTGGGGCACTGTTCATTTATTACTTGTGAAGCCTTTAGTTGCTTCAAACCCAGTCATTGAGTGCCTTTTGAGCAATTAAATGGATCCATATTGTTCATGTTCCTATAGCACCGTAACGTCATGTTGGCATACTACTCTATGTCCATGATTGCATGTCGTTACTCAAGTTATTATAACAATCCTTTCTTTAATAGTACAGCCTATCTTATTAATGATAAACAATGATTTGTGCTATTTTCATCTACCAGCAGTTTCGGAGTTTATATGCCTACTTTGCAGTAAATGGATGGATGCTGATGCCATCATATTTAGTCATAAGACTGACTGCTTCATCTTGACGTATTAGTCTTTCAAACATCAAATGAATAAAATTTCCCTTCTGGTGGTGTTGACCCTCATATTCGTCATTTTACTTACCGACGTGTGCTGTATGACTTTTCAAATGCATCTTTTGTAATCTGTTAGATTTTTTCACCTTTAGTACTTAATACTCTCTCTTAACTTCGTAATATCGTTCATTTACTTTACTATCATGACCATCATGAATAAACTGCATGTCTTGTATATGCAGGTCATTTATATGCCTTACCTCTTTCATTACGAATCTTCGTCCTTTCATTTATTTAGCTTACATGGCAGTCCTTTATAACCAATAAAAAAATATCTTTGTAAGAGTTCATAGTGTGGTTACATCTCTTTACACTTTAGATTGTCCCCCTGTCATTTAAATTTACTGAGACCAGTAGACAGTTGAATGTGTTATCTTTTATAAATATGCCTCTATTAGTATTGTTGGAACCATATTTATTAAGCATTCAACCCAGCTTGATTGGCAGACCTTGTTATCATTATGGGGATGAACTGACTGTGAGCTTATAGAAGATGACTTGTAAAGATCTTAAGGTTAGCTTGAGGAATGAGAAAAGACTAGACATGTGTTTCTATGAACCGTGGGAAGAAAAACCCTATTTCTGCCCTAATTACACTGTGCAAGCAATTGAGTTATCGTGTCAGTAATGCATTGAATATTAGTGATATGCAACCACACTGGGTATATACATATCCATAATTACAGTTTATGAATTTAAAGATGTTTTATCTGAAGACTTTTAAGACTGTTTTCCCCCAGGAAATATTAATTTCCAGATCAACCTAGTTCAAGGTGCTCAATCCATTTTTAGAGCCCCTATTGTATGACCCCCAGCAGAGTTCAAAGAACTAAAGATTTAGTAAGATGAGTTGTTACTGAAGGGAGTTATTTAACCAAGTATGTCATCGTGGAAAACCCTACTTTATATGTGTGAAGAATGAAGGCAGAACCTTATGGTTGTGTACAGCATACAGAGAGTTGAAGAAGATCACTATTAAAAACAAGCTCCCTATACCTTGAATAAATGATTTATGGGATTAGCTGCCAACAACAGAAGTCTTTTTCAGGAACGATTTGAGGTTCGGATATCATACTTAAACTATGCAACCACAGTTTATCTTTTACAAAAATACCCTTTTATAGTAATTCTTGTAATTGTTTACTTGTCTCATCTTCAAAAATTGATACTATCCAATATTGTTTAATCTTTCTTGCATTTCAACCCGATATTTCCTATTAGCATGATCTTCCATGTCTTTTCAAACCCATTATTAAATGTGTAATACATTTTTGTTCGACCTTATATGGTTGCCAACATTCCAGTGCTCTTGACCTTCACCATCTTTATTTTATGATCATGAGTTATAGCTCATTCCGTTGAGAGCCGATTCACACATCTACCTTACATCTCATTTATTCACAATGATAAGCTTGTATAATTTGTTCTGAATGTATAATGTAATTCAACTCTCATTGGTGTGGGTGATTGCGATTGTTATAACTCTCCTTATTTTGAACTTCAACTCCCACACTTATATCTTACATGCTCATAAGTAAACTCCAGCTTTTCTGTTCAATCTTATTGCTGGTCTTGAATTGGTTTCATATGGGAAAAGGCATGTTTCCAATGTCACTTGTTCAATCTATTTACTTATCCATTGGTACTTTGCTTGTCCAATCTATTGATCTATCCATTACACTTTACCGGTTCAATCTATTGATCTATTTATTGCACTTGCAATTCTCACACCTCTATCTTATATCCTCATAAGTAAACTTTAGTAATCCTTATTTAATCTTATTGTCGTACTTGACTTGGCTCCACATGAGCAAAGGTATGTTTCCACTGTAGCCTATTCAATCTATTTATCTATTCATTAGATCTTGCTTGTTTAGGCTATTTATTTATTCATTGTACCTTGTTTATCTAATCTATTTCTCTATTTACTGTATTTTGTTTGGCCACTCCCTCGATTGCATTTATCCTGTCAATGGTATCTAGAAAGTTACCCTGTTGGAACTCTATTGCTGGCCATCTTATTTTTAAATCATCAGCTAAACTCGAAGGTAACCAGACCATCTATCTTCATGGATAACTATGTATTGGATCCTTTATAAGCAATATTTATAAACCATGATTCTTGTGGTATTATGGTTCAGAATTCTGGATACACTTATGGTTATCTTTATTCTATCCACCCCATGATAATCTCTCTTTTATGAGCCTTTTCTAGTCTCATTGTTCATTTCTTTTGTATGTAATGATTCGCTTGGCTAACAATCCCATCACTCTCATCCTTAATCACGGTCAAATCATCACCTATTATCAATCGGGAGCAGATCCTTGAGTAGTCTGATGAGGGGAGATCATGTGATGTATTAAGAATATCAGATGATAACTTTTTGATAAGGGTATAGTCTCAAGCATTGTCTAATTATATTTGAGTAAGCTAGAATAAACATTGAGTATAAGGTCAGAGCTAATCCAAACAAGCATTAAGAGGGAAAAATTCAAGTACATGTTGAGGTGATACAAGGTCGACAACACAGTTGTGATGGCAAAATAAGGAAACAACCAAAGCCTCAGATGGGTTATAGAGTATTTCAAAAGGCTTTTTTAGTCAAAGGTAGTAAAAGATTGACTATCCAAGGACAATTAGGGACTACTTACATTGGGCCTTATGATTCATTGAAAGGTTAGATCTTATAACTTGTTGACTGCACCTACCTGTTGAACCTGGACACATACTTAACGTGTTTTATAACTCGTAATAGTACCAGAGTACTTATCAGGGTATACAATAGTTTCCATTAGTGGATAAGGTGATAAACTAGTAGTGAGCACATCCTCACTAGTAATAAGGTTCTTTTCTTTCGAAGTGAATATCAATTTTTAACCCAAGTAATTGAGTTCATTAAAGCTAGCGTGTAAGAAGTATCCGGATCTGCTACTGAAACATGGGATTAAGTAGTTATACAATACGCAGACACCTTTAATCCCATAGCTTATTGACTAGGTCTGCCTATATAATCCAAACACGTGCATAACGTGTTTCTTACCTTATAACTCAGGCAGTACATTTCAAATCCTGACGATGCTCTCTTAACTAGACCCATTGCGATCACTGAAGGTCTTACATTTGAAGAGCACCCACTTCAGATATTAGATCATACAAATAAGTAGCTACACATCAAGCAAATACCTTTAATCAAAGTACGTTGGGAAATCATAGCTCCTTAGAATCCAGTTAGGGAAACCGAGGATGAGATGCAACCCAAGTGCGCACATCTATGTAAAATAAACTTGCATGCTTTGGCAAAGTTCATAAGTTTCGAGGACGAAACTCTTTAAAGGGGGAAGACAGTAATAGCCCAACCCTAAATCATGTTTATTTATTTAATTAAGCCATGTTATTAATTTTTCACATTTATTTATCTCATTTAATCATCCCGATTGAGAGGATTCATTTTGGCCCCCACTTGGCAATTCGGGTTTTAATTATCGTAAAATTTCCAGTGAATCGATAACAGGCCCTAATGAATATGATTTAAGAGGTAAAATTTTTTTTCACACCATCACAAAAATTTAATTTCGAGCTACGAAAAATTTTAATCGCATCAAGCATAATTTCCTTTCGAGCCCAAACTTATTTTGGCCTAATTTCGGCCCAACAAGCTTTATTTCAGTTTACTTAGCTAATCACCATGAGATTGCATAATTATCATTTGTCTAAGGGTACTGTTGGTGGATATAAACTCAACCAAGTAAATTTAGATCATTTTTCACTAAGTAAACTATCGAAAGATCAACACTCTCTCTCTTCCCCTTCACCCATTCCCATGGCCTGCCGCTGCCACCACCACCACCACCACTACCTACTACCACCACCTGTTGCTGCCAGCAGCCACCATCAGCCAGCACCCCATTAGCCACTAGCCTCGACCCACAACTCTCACAAACACCAAACATCACCTCCATTTCTCAAAATCCAAGCTTAAAGTGAGGTAAATCCTAACCTAATCATGTTTACCTTTGGGTTTTTATGTTAGATTTGATTATGCATCATGTTATCTTGATATAAGCAAGTGTTATTTTGATGTTTTTAAGATTATTAAGTAATTAATGCTTAATTAAGCTAAGTAATTGTGTTTAATGCTTAAATCACCACCTAATTGCCCTGCTCTTAATTATTCATATATTGCTCACTCACTAGAAGGAACTACTTCAGGAATACTCAATTAAACTATATCACTTATATAGTTTTGGAATTAAAAGTTGAATTAGCAAAAATTAACATTGAGGTTAAGGAGATTAAGAAGTAATTATCTATAATCCATCTTTCTTTAGTTAATGAAATCAGACAAAGTGGAAAATCGACTTCAAGTATTAGTACTCCATTTCAGTGTGATTATCCTTTTCAAAATTCAAAAAATAAAAATCCATTTCCTTTGCATGATATAAAAGTCCAAAAACAAGTAGGAGAAAAATCAGCTAAAAATCATCTGAAAAAGCAGAGAAAGAACAAGATGATAGAGCATAAGCAGTATAATCATGATGAACTACAGGATGTATTTGAGTAAGAACAAAATCCAGAAAGAATTAAACAAAATCATGAGCACAATTATTGATAAACATGATGTATTATCTAATGATAATGATGAAACAAATAATGTCTGATTAGAAGAAGAAATACATCAGCATGTGAACCTAATTAAGTTAGAAGATCTTAATGTTGTACCTTTTTAAGAAATTATTAAAAAAAATATGGTAAAATGGTATTTGATGGCGAGATTAATGAGATTGGAGAAGAACTTAACAAAGATGAAATCGAGTCCAATTTAATCAACAATGTTGTTCCTAAACCTGAAGAATTTGGTGAACCTTCTAGAAGAAATACTCATTTTATGAAACCTAGATATGTTCTAGTAGGACGAACAACTAATTTTTCCTTTGGGTTTATCCTGAGGAAAACTATGACCTTTGAAGAAATTGACCTTACCTTAATTAGCCAAACAACATATATCCTAATTAAAAATAGATAGAACTCATAATAGAGAAGAAATATTTGAGTCTTGGAAAAGAGAAATGAATAGTATTTTGAATTTAAATACCATAAGGATTGCAGAAGATTTCTTAAATTATATCAAGCATAGTTTTTCTGATACTGTAGCTGACTGGTATGATTCATTAAATGAATATGATAAAAATGTATTAAGAATGATAGAAACACTGGCTGTAATGTTTAAAAATTTATGTAAGAAAATCGAAACTGAGTTTATTAGAGCTAAACTTGATTGTGAAGAAACAATAAGAGAATGACAAATAAAGATTAATATATAATATAGACTTATGGGATACGAGGTATCTGGAGAATTATATTATTGAATTTAGTTAATATTATTACAAAATTGGGCATAATGAAACTAATCTTGGTATGTTCTACGATGAATTATCATATCCGATAAATTCCGTTATTAATGAAAAATACATTGTATGGCTTGAAAGAGTAGATGTCATTGATACCGCTGGTTTTAGAGTCTTATTTAAGAAAATAGATCAATGATCAATGTCTTAATCTCCAAAAGCAAAAGAAAATTAAGAAGCAATTTCTAGCTTGTTGGGATTCACCTCACCAATGGGAAAAGGAACATGAAAGGCGAAGAAAAAGAAAATTTTATAAGAAAAAGAGCTTTAATAAGCAAAGGGGAGAAAAATATAGAAGAAAATATTATAACAAACCAAGTCCTAAAAAACGAAGATTTTTTAGAAAAGCAGCTTATTATCCTACAGGGAAAAACAACTGCAAATATTGGGCATATAGACAAGTAGGACATTATGCTAATGAACGTAAAAATAGGAAGAATAATAAACTCATTAAAACTCTAGCTATCCTAGATTATTTTGAGCTTAGTGAGGAAGAGACACTAGACCTACCCCTAAATAATGATAAAGGAATTGTTGAAATTATACTAGAAGATGAGTTTGAAGAAAGTGATTATGAGAAACTAGCCATATGATGGAAAGTAGCTTGATTAGTCTTCGCAATCTTCAAGGGGGAGAACTTGTTATAAATAATGAGAACGAAGAAGCTAATGGAGATTGGATCCTTCCCATAATTCAGAAAGACATGATTTATGAAAAATCCATCTTTAAATTAAAGCGTAAGTATGTATCTAAAATGATGGAAGAAGATTTACAAATAAAGGACTGCAAGTATGATGTGGGAGAAGTTAATCTCATTAAGTTGGAAAATATCCTTAAGCATAACAAAGATAGAAAATACATATATATCCATGTTGCAAGTGTCCAAGTTCACATCACTCCATTACAATATTATGGCAAAGATATTGATCTTTATGCTTCGCTCTGTGATATTAGGTATACCAAATTTAATAATCAAATTATCACATGGATTAAGACTAATTTATGTAATGGATCAACAGGATTCAATTATAGACCTGGATATTATGTGAGTCTAAAAGATAAATTTGCTAAAATCTTCCTATCCCTTAAGATAAAAATAGTTGGAATAGACATGGAAAGAGGAGGATAGCCACTGAGGATATTTTGAAAAATAATCTACAAATTAGATAATACTGTAGATCCAAACACTAAGGTAATAATGATAGAGGCAGAAAAATTTGAAAGTCCTACTTCAGTGCAAAAGATTCAAAGGATAAAGTCCAATTCATAAGAGATGAAAATTGATAGATCTTGAATAGCTAGCTTTGCTAATCCCACAAAAATAAATAAGAAAAATGTGATAAAAATTAATGAAAATGGTATGATTATCATTAACCCCCAATTGATAAGAAGCACGAGTAGAAGATCAGAATGGGGTGAAGGATCTTCAACAACTAAAAAAGAGCTTAAGAAGATAATACAATTAGTATGACTAGTGAAATTAGTATGACCAGTGAAATTAGTATAATGAGTTTTGAATCAGCAAGACACATCATAGATTGAAGTACGCAAAAATTAGCTTCTGGGTCCACTGTGCTATGGGTCAATATTTAATTAATCTAACAAATTTGGACAAAGATTTTTGGAACTACCCAAGTTTGCATAATAATTTTTTGGTGTATAGTGGTTTAGGTTGATATCATTTGGAGGATAAATATTTTTACTTTTGGCCCAAACTTTTCTGAAATTTCTATTTTTGGGCCAAATGGGGCTCAAAATGCAAATACTCAAACTTTTGTATTATTTTTGAAAACTAAGCTTATATTATTGTTTCGACTTCTTATAATGATTGTACTGGTACTAGCTATCACAATCTACTACTTAAATCATAAATAATATATGTTCTGTGATTAGAGGGCCAACATGCTTTGCAAAATCATTAAAGCTTAATTAGAAAGTTTTGACCATTACTTAAACTTAGTTGACATTGGACCCTAGTGTTCTTAGCTTTCAATTTACAAAGATTGCTGATTTGGACCACACTTTCTTTAGATCAGGTACAACACTGATTTGTTTCATTTTCTACCTTGGATCATAGTCATTAATCAAGTTTTTACAAGGCTACAGTGACATTCATATAGCTATAGTAGACTGCCGTATTTTACTAACCTGGCACTTGTCAAAATAGTATAATAATAGAACAATAGCTTTTTAGGACCTTTAATGCTAACAAGACTAGTCTTCCATATTGAGATTCTGCATGCCTTCATCTTTAATAATGTCTTCCAGTCCATCATTATTGAGATAATCATCAAAATCTTATGAGTTGAAGATGCTCTAGATCCTATTTTTTAAGTAATTCATGAAGATATTTCTTTCCTTTCTGTAATAAGAATTTTTCAACTCCAATATTAAAGAGATAATTAAAGACATCTTCTGAAGTAGCTCCTTCTACCTTCATATATTTGCTGAATTCATTATGATAGGCGAAAGGAATATTTATATAGTGCATTAGTATTACTCATTGTTCAATCAATGCCCACATTTGACGATAAATATTATAAAAATTGATTGCTCTTGCTAAAGCAAGATCACTAACTAACTCATGTCATTCCGAAAACCATTCTTGTTGTTAATCTTTGGGATTGTCTAAATCAACTAGTTGAGCCAAATAATGGGCTGATTTAGCCTTTCCATTCTCATACTCAATCACTGCGCAATGTACCTCGACATAAGGGCTTCTGTTATATGAAATCTTTGTAAGACCAACAGGAGATATAAGAATCTAATGAATTCTGCTGAATATGCACTATTGAAACTTAGTTAGCATTGAGAAAAATGGGTACTTCGGATATGGAATTTTTATGAGGTAAACTACCACTCTATATTCCAAAGCTTTCAAGACGGGTCATTTAGACAGATTGACTTTGCTGGAAAACTAACACCACCAACTCTAGATCTATCGAAAAAGCAAATTGTAGTACTCTATGATTCCCAAATATCATAAGAATAATTATGATAATAGTCGATGCAGGCTGTATACCACTCATTGAACCATTTTTATTGAACATGAGAACTTATTTTTTCTTGGATATCATAAGAATGCCTTAGGTAATTAATTTGTAGCTCTAGAAGGCTAAATCTTTGGGCTATTATGTAGGCAGAAGATAGCAGACCAAAATGTGATCTACTTTTTGTATGAAATTCCAAAATGTCTATAAGGATTTTACTAGAAGGAGAAACCCGTTCTAGTAGTAATAACATTTCATTTTGGATTTCCTCTTTTTTCGGTAGGAGTTATGCTATGATGATCACCATTTGTGAGTTCTCGAGTTAAACTATATGTCAGAGAGTTCTTCGATCCCTAAATATGTTCAATAAAGAAGGAAAATTGGTTAAGCCGTAGTTGCCAATGGAGGAGTCTCCCTTACGCTTGCATGGTTAATAAATTCTTTTTCATAAAACCAAGTATTCTTTTGCAGAAGGGGAGGCTAGGTGGAGCAGTGAGGTTGTCTCCGTGTGATCAAAAGGTCACAGGTTCGAGCCGTGGAATCAGCCACTGATAAAGTAAGGTTAGGCTGCCTACAATTCACCCTTTGGGGTGCGGCCCTTTCTCGGACCCTACATAAACGCGGGATGCTTGTGCATCGGACTGCCCTTTTCAAGTATTCTCTTGCAATCAGCCCAAATAAAGAAAGGTTTTGGGGCTAAAACGATTAAGAACTTTTTAATTCCCCTTATGACTGCAAAGATTTTTTTTCCATCGTAGAGTAGTTGCATTCTGCTTTATTAAAACTTTCGCTGTAATATTTGCAGAGCTTTTCTTCTCCTTTGATTTTGAGTACTGCACTCCAATACTCATTGCTGGCATCTGTCTCAAGAATTAAATCATCTCCTTCATTAGGCAAATTAAGAACAGAAAGATTTTTACACATCTTTTTCAAATTTTGAACAATTTTTGAATCACTAGGGATTCATGTCCAACTTACTTTTTTTTTGAGTTTCTACTGCAATGATTTTTCTAATTTGGCTAGATCTTTAATAAAATATGAAGCATAGGCAAGACATCCAAGAAACCCTTGTAATTGCTTCCTATCTTCAATCTTTTTAGGAAAATTTTCTATTTTTTCCAAAATATACTTTTGTAGAATGATTTATCTACCTTTTATCTCTAGACCTAAGAACTTGGTTTCTTATTCAACAAAAATATATTTGTTCTTACCAAGAATAATACCAAGATCAATGCATCTTTGGGACACAGCTAAGACATCATCTTTATGCTGTTCTATGGTCTTAGAAAAGATGAGGATGTCATCGATGTAAAGTAAACTACAGTGATTATGATCTCTGAAGATGTTATCCATTCTTCTTTGGAATATTCGATAGGCATTTTTTAAACCAAATAAAATTAATGTCCACTCATAATGTCCTTAAGGAGTACTAAAAGCAGTCAAAGGAATGCTTTTTTTATCCATTTTAATTTGGCAGTATCCACTTTTGTAATCTATTTTTGAAAACTAGGAGACTCCTTAAATTCTATTGAAAAGAACTGTTTTGTGGAATATAATAATCATCAAAGACCATATTATTATTAAGCTTTTTATAATTACTTACCATTGTAGCTTTTCCTCTTTTTTCCTCTACATGATTTCTTTCCATGAAAGCGGGACTAGTGTGAGAGCTTTTGATGTTTTTGATTAATCCTTTATCCATAACTTCTTTAATTTGTTTATCGAATTCTTGGATATCCTGGTATGTATACACGATTTGTTTGGCTTGAATAATAGTGTTGGGATTCAATAAAGTAATTTTTGCAAATGTCTTATCTTTATCCCAAAATTTTAGAGGATTATCAGAGTACAGATCTTTTCATAATTATTCTTATTGTTAAGCAATCTGTTCTTTAGTAGATAACTCAAGTAGTGAGATTGTTAGTGCTATCTTACATTGTACGGGCATTACCTTCTCACCGCGCTAGCTACGTGTAAACTCAATTTTCTAATGAGTGTAAGTCTTGCTTAATTTTTCAATGAGAACTGAGTGACCATTCATTGTAAATATTATTTGGTCTATGGTCTGTGTATATGGAGAATATAGTCTCTGAAAATTATTTTTAATAATCATATCATGAAAGGATTGAGCAATGGCCCATAAAACTGGTATAATACATTAAACTCCTCCTAATTCTATGGATAATCCCTCTATGGCTTCATTGTGGCTCATAATGCTATTATCAGCTATTCTTACTTGTAAAGCATTTTTTACTTTTTTCCACATAAATTCCAGAAATAACGATCTTTTTCTGAAGAACAAAGAACAACGATGATTTATATAGGCACACAATTCATATTAATTGTATCCCTTTAAGCATATGTTTATTGGGATATAGATGCTATTGGGATCTGTGTTGATGGCTTCATAGCATATCTCTATAGTTATATTTTTGACTAATTCATCATCTTAGATTGTCTCACTAATAATTCTCAGTTTGTACCCAATGACCTGCCTATCTAAACCTACACTTTTGTCTGCACTATGTCTTGAGGGTTCAAAACTCATTCTACTCATTTCATTGGTCATAATAATTATATCATATTCTTTAAGCTCTTCTCTAGCTGATGATGACCCTTCTCCCTATTCTGATCTTGCACTCATACTTCTTAATAATTGGGGTTTAGTGGTAATTTTACCATTCTCATTAATTTTTATTACATTTTTCTCATTAAGTTTTTTAGGGTTGGAAAAGCTAGATATCCATGGCCTATCAATCTTTATCTCTTGAGGATTGGATTTAATCATTTGGATTTTTTTGCATAGGGGTAGGACTTTTAAATTTCTCTGCTTCTGTCATTGTTACATTAGTCTTTGGATGCATAGTATTATCTAATTTGTAGATTATTTTCCAAAATATCCTAGTGGGTAGCTTCCACTTTTCATATCCATCCCAACTATTTTTATCTTATGGGATAGGAAGTTTTTAGCAAATTCATCTTTTAGGCATACATAATATTCAAGTCGGCAATTGAGTCCTACTGATCCATCACATAAGTTGGTTTTAATCCCTGTGATAATTTGATTATTAAATTTAATATGCCTGATATCACAGAGCAAAGTATAAAGATCAATATCTTTGCCATAATACTGTAAAGGAGTAATTTGCACTTGGACACTTCCAATATGAATATATCTATACTTTCTATCTTTGTTATGCTTAAGAATATTTTTCCAATTGATGAGATTAATTTCTTCCATATCATACTCAAAGTCTTTTATTTCTGTATCTCCTTCCATTATTTCACATACATACTTACTCTTCAATTGAAAGATAGATTTTTTATAGATCATGTCTTTCTGCATTATAGAAAGAATCCAATCTCCTTTGACATCTTCATTCTCATGATCTATAATAAATTCTTCTCTTTGAAGATCACCAAGACTAATTGAGCTACTTTTCATCATATGACTAGCTGCTTCGTAATCACTTTCTTCATATTCATCTTCTAGTATAATCTCAACAATTCATTTTTTGCTTTTAAGGGCTAGATTTAGTGCTTCTTCCTCACTAAGTTTAAAATAATCTAGACTACCCAAAGTTTCAATAAACTAGTTATTCTTCCTATTTTTGCATTCGTTTGCATAATGACCTACTTTTCTATATGCCCGACACTTAAAGTTGTTTTTCCCGACTGGACAATAAGCGGCTTTCCTAAAAGATCTTCGTATTTTAGGACTTGGTTTATTATAATATTTTCTTTTATATTTCTCTTTCCTTTACTTATTAAAGCTCTTTTTCTTATAAAATTTTCCTTTTCTTTTCTTTTTAGGTTCCTTTCCCTATTGGTAAGGAGAATCCCAATAAGTTAGAAATTGTTTCTTCATTTTCTTTTGCTTTTAGAGGTCAAGACATTGATTATTAATCTATTTTCTTAAATAAGAGATTCTTGAACAAAGGATATTAATTACATATGCTCTTTCAAGCCATGCAATATACTTTTCATTAATTATAGAATTTGTCGGACATGACAATTTGTCATAGAACATACCAAGATTGGGTTCATTATGTCAAATTTTATAATAATATTGACTACATTCAACAATATAATTCTCCAGATACCTCATATCCCATAATTCTATATTATTAATCTTTCTTTGCCATTCTCTTGCCTTTTCTTTAAAATCAAATTTAACTCCGATAAAATCAGTTTTGATTTCCTTACAAAAATTTTTGAACATCGCAGCTGCTGTTTCATCATTCATAGTGTATTTTACTATCTTCATTTAACGAATCACGCCAGTTAGCTACAGTGCTAAAAAAACTATGCTTGATATAGTTTAAGAAATTTACTGCAATCCATGTGGTATTAAAATTCAAGACACTATGCATTCCTCTTTTCTAATGCTCAAATATTCCTTCTCTATTACGAGCTTCATCAATTTTTAGGATATATCATGTTTGGCTAATTGGGGTATAGCCAATTTCTTCGAGGTCGTAGTTTGCCTTGGGATGAACCCAAATAAAAAATTGATTGTCTATCCTGCTAGAACATATCTCAGTCTCATAAAATTAGTATTTCTTCTAGAAGATTCATCAAATTTTTCAGGTTTGAGAACAACATTGTTAACTAAATCTGACTCCATTTTATCTATGTTAAGTTCTTCTCTAATCTCATTAGTCTCGTCATCAAATACCATTTTACCATATTTTTTTTATCTAATTTCTTCTAATTTCTTCTAAAGGTACAATATAAGATCTTCTAACTCAATTAGGTCCATCTGCTGATATATTTCTTTTTCTAACCAGACATTCTTGGTCTTTTTATTTCATCAGATAATACACCTTGTTTATCAACTATTGCGCCCTTGATTTTGTTTAGTTCTTTTGGATTTTGTTCGTTACCAAACATATTCTGTAATTCTTTCAGATTAAACTACTTATACTCCATCCTCCTCTTTTTTCTCTGCCTTTTCAGACGATTTTTCAGCTGATTTTTCTAACACTTCTTTTGGAATTTTAATATCATGCGAAGGAAATGGATATTTGTAGTTTGGGTTTTGGAAAGGGCATTTTTGTTGAAATGGAGTACTAATACTTAGAGTTGATTTCTCACTATGTCTGATTTCGATAACTAAAGAAAGATGAATTGCACGTAATTGCTTCTTAATCTTCTTAATTTTGTCTTAATTTTTGTTAATTTAGCTTTTAAGTTTAAACTATATTAGTGATATAGTTTAATTCAAGTATTATTGAAGTGGTTCCTTCTAGTGAGTGAACAACATGTGAATAATTAAGCCCAGGCCACGTAGGTGATGATTCAAGTATTAAACAATCTTAATTAATTATTAATTAGTTAAATAATCTTAATTATTGTAGGTCACGTGGCTTTGATACTAAATGAAAGAGGACTTCTAGTTATACCTATCAGCAGAAAACCACATTCATAAAATTAACTTTTCGAAAGTAAGTCTTTAAGGATTACAGTTAAAATAGAAAATTTTAAGAACTTAGGATACTTTTTGTAATTTAAAAGTTCAAGTTTGGTTACTTTTGGTTCCAGAAAATATTTCCTAAATTTGGATGGATCTCAAAATATTTTTCTAAAATTATTGGGTTTGAAAAATATTAGCCTCTATCTCAATGGTCCACAGTGTAATTCACCTTTGAAGTATAAGTTTAGATAGAAAAGTCATTGGGTACAAAATAAGAACTATTAGTGAGCTAATCTATGACGATGAATTAGTCAAAAATATAACTATCGAGATATGCTATGAAGTCACCAATACAAATTCTTTGCAAGTAAGGATAGCTGATAATAGCATTATAAGCTACAATGAAGCAAAAGAAGGATTAACCATAGAATTAGGAGGAGTCCTGATAAGTGCTAAATATACATATCATTTTAGGGCTATTTTGTATCATTTTTAGGAGAATATTATGCTTATTGTTATTATTTACTCTCATGTTCTCAATTTATGCTTGGATATAGTTGTTTGATGTATTTTGTAGGATTTTTAGTATTTTTACCCAGCATTTGCCCTTCAATAACTGTACTTTGACCTCTCCCACAGTTATCCATGTTATGCCATGCCTGTAGAGCAAAAAATGAGAAAAAACCCCGGTTCCAGCACAAACCACAGTCGAACCGTGGTGCACCCCACAGACTGTGGTGAGCTTGTAACTGCTACCTCTTTGGCCGTGTAGTTGAGATTGACTGAGCTTCTCTTTAGAAAGCAACGTTCTGTAGCATGTTGAGAGCATCCAAGATCAAGCAAAAGTGTAGTGTAGTGTATTGCTTTAGTTTCTCAAATTTTGTAGTTTTTAGTTTAGTGTTTTGTATTGGTGTGAGTCTTGAGTGTGAGAGTTTGTTCTTGAGGCAGTTCCGAACCCCTTGGTTGAAGGCCATCTCAATCAATCCCCTTCTTGCTCAGATTTCGCCAATCGTTGGTTAGTTTGCTAATCTTTTATCATGTCTAAGTAGTTTTCTTTAGTCTAGGGATTTAGTAGTTTGCGGAAGTGTTACTACATCATGTTTTAATCTATTCAGTTGTGGTTATTTTCATGATTGATTTGATTTCATTCTATCAAGTGTTTGAATTGTTGTGGGTTGATTTTTGGCCGAAATTTGCTTGCATTCTTGAAATAAACGAATGAAAAACTGAAAGGTGACATTTGGTTGTTGGACTGCTTGATTAGACGTAACATAACTTCGTCTCGAAAGAGAGATTTATATGTTAGGAGGGCTAGTAAGTAATCGAAGACATTGAACTTGAATTAAGGCAAATTAGTTTGAAAGAATGACTTTTGCTTAGTTTTGGCAAATTTAGTTGATTTCGAAAGAATAGACTGAATTTTTGAAGAGATTACAATTCCTCGAATTTAACCAATCAGAAGAAAGCACATGTTAATTATTTTTGATTCAATTTCCTTTCATAACTACGAGAATTCCTAGACAGGTTTTTTCCTTATTGATTTAGAAAAGTTTATTTACTATTGTTAAATCGAATCGACTTGTACCAGAATTTTACTTAGCACATTCTGAAAGGTAAGACTCAGTAAGTTACAATTAGTCCCTAAGGAACGATATCTTTTATCTATACTATGACTATCCGTGCGCATGTGGCAGTAGTGATTACGTTTTTGGCGCTGTTGCCGGAGACTAAAACTGTTAACTATTGGGCTAGTCTTGCGAAAGTGACTAAGCATTTTATGTGTTTTTTTATTGTTATTTTTGTTTTCTTTCTTTGCTAGTTTAAATTGCACTGGTAGTGTTGATAAAAGTGATTGTAGGAATTTTTCCTAGTTTATGCGAAGTCTGATCTTGTACGAACCCGATCCAGAGATTGAAAGGACTTTTTGCCTAAGGAGGAAAAAGCAAAGGATTGAACAACAAAGACGCGAGGCAAGAAGGAATTCAAACATGGCAGAAGGTGACCAACGAAGGACTCTTCGTGATTTTGTTACCCCAGCAGTCTAGGGATCGCCTCAACCATCGCTCGCACTGCTGTCTATGCCAACAACTTCGAACTCAACCCGACACTCGTTTCCATGGTGCAACAATCTCAGTTCGGAGGAACTCCTTTGGAAGACCCAGATCTGCACCTCTCGGTCTTTTCAGAGGTGTGTGATATGCTGAAATTAAATGGAGTCTCTAGTGATATAATTCGGTGGCGCTTATTCCCTTTCTCATTGAGGGATAAAGCGAGGGCTTGGTTGTACTCTTTGCCGTCTGGATGCATAACCACCTGGGATGAGTTGACAAGAGCATTCCTTGCCAAGTTCTTCCCTCAAAGAAGAACAGCGAGCCTAAGGAATAAGATCACTAACTTTCTGCAAAGAGATGATAAGACGCTCTATGAAGCTTGTGAGCATTTTAAAGATCTGCTGCGTTTGTGCCCCCATCATGGTCTTCAACGTTGGGTGATAATCCAAGCCTTCTACAATGGTGTGACCCAATCTGTGAGGTCCGCTATTGATGCGGCAATAGGAAGAACTCTGATGAGCAAGATTAAGGATGAAGCCTACAATCTGGTCGAGGAGATGGCGCTTAACAACTTTCAATGGTCCACAGAACGAACCTAACCTAAGCGGGTTGGACGTAAGCTTGAAATTGATGCACTTACTTTACTTTCTGCTAAAGTAGATGCCATGACTCATAGACTGGACCAAAGGAATGTTAGTGCTATGGACTCTAGTGCCCCTTTCACTTATGAAACTTGTGGTTCAATTGAGCATATAACTCTGAATTGTCAAGTTAGGAGTCCTTTTTCCCAGGACCCTAATGAAGTTAATTATGTTCAAAATTTCAACTCGAGATCGATCAATGACTCTTACTATAATACCTATAATCCGAGTTGGAAGAATCATCTAAACTTTTCTTATAGGTCAAATCCAAACACTGTGAACATGCCCCCTATGAATGCTAGAGTACCCCCTGGTTTTCAAAGACCCCCATTCCCTTCTCAGATGCCCTTAAAGTCTAATTTAGAGGTAATGATGGAAAATATGCTTATGGCGTAACAAAAACACGATGAGTATATTAAGCAATTAGCCTCAAAGGTTGATGTTTTTATAACTCATAATAGGATGCTAGAAGCCCAAATTGCCCAAAAAGCTGCTTTCTCATCTACACCCCTAGATAGACTTTCTAGCAAGCCTAAACCTAACCCTCGTGAGCACGGTAGTTGTGTTACCATGGAGGAAGAAGAGGACTTAACTGACTCTGAGGATGTACCAATGGAAGAGGTTAGGGAGATAACTATGGCTGATAGTAAAGAGAGAAACAATGATGGCAAGACTACCACTTTCAAAGAGAATGACACTGTTGAGATCCTGATTAATTTTTAGCCTAAGCTCCCTAGCCCAGGTAGTTTTTCTATCCCTTGCATTGCAGGAAAGGTAGAAATTAAGAGAGGTCTATGTGATCTAGCTGCAAGTGTCAGTATAATGCGATATTCTTTGTTTCATAAGCTGCATCTAGGACCATTACTGGCTGCACCCTTTTCCCTACAGTTGGCTGATGGTTCTGCGATGCAACATATAGGCAAATTGGACAATGTACTAGTTAATATAGGAGACATTTTGGTGGTGGAAGATTTCATTATAGTCGATATGCCTGAAACTAACGATGCCCAAATTATCCTAGGTCGGCCTATTTTGACGACAACCGACAGCTAGTTGCCACATAGATGTAAGAGAGGGTCGGGTATCTTTTGAGGTAGAAGGGTGGTTTGCTATGTTTAGTCATAAGAAGGAGGACATGGTTTCTCCTCATTCTTCTATATTGGATGCATTACCCCTTTCCCCTGAGATTGATATGGAGGATGTCTGGAATTGTGAAGATCCTCCTGATTCTGACTGGATTTCTTATGAGGTCCTCGACCAAGGGTACGTTAAGGTGGAGTTTGCTGCTCCTATGCCACCTAACAAGCCCGAGGTTGAGGCCCCTGTTTCTAATGAATCTTCAATGAGTGATTACTATAGGTTTGCACAAACTGTTCTTTTTTGCCCCCTATAGAAGGTTTTGATGCAGATTTTGATTTAGGGGTTGAACGAGTTGATGATAGCCCATCTGATGGGCCACAAGAGTGATTTGTTTTGTATGCAGACAGTGTGTTATGGCACCAAGTTATGAAGACGAAGGACCTGCAATAAGAACTTTTCAGATGGTACCTTCTAGTGAATAAGTTTGATTTTGTGGTCTGAGACAAAGCTAATGTCCATACACCATCTGATCTGGACCAAGCCTAGAACAAGGGTCAAACTTTTGACCTTAAAAGAGCGCTTCTTGGGAGGCAACCCAAGCTTTCTTTCCTTTTCTCCTTTTTTCTAGCTTTGATTTTTATTAATTTTTGTAGCTATATATATGCAAAATAATAATAAATAAATAAATAAATAGAGAGAAAAAAAATATATGAATAAAATGTTGGCACTGCGGTCAATACCCTAGAAATACGGCCGTGGGGTGCAAACCCAGAAAACTCAAAAAATTCGGATGTCAGCAGACACCAAGGACGAACCGTGGTGAGCCCTACGGCCTGTGGTCGTCTGCTACGAGCCGCAGTCTAGGTTTTTAACCGCGATGCCTCTTCCTTTTCCCTCTATCTTCTTCAACCTCTCGACATACTTCCTCTCTCTACCCCCATTTTCTCTCTCTAAATTCCATAACCAAATCTCACTAATCTCTCCTCATTTGTTCACCATTTTCAATCATTTTCGCACCAAATTCTTTCCTGTCACTCAATCTTCCTTTTTTCTTCTTAAAATCTATCTCTTTCTTCTTCTTTAACTTCAAATTCATCTCACCTTTACTCATCTACCATACCCATTCTTTTTTGTCTCTTATTTTTCATATTTTTGTTTAATTTCTTCAATTTTTTAGGTTTTAATTCTTACTTTTGGTTTTAGTTTTGTTTTTGTTTCAAGTTTGCAACTATGGCACCAAACAAGAGGCCAAGGAGCACCTAAGGAGGTTGGTTCTCCAAGTCAAGCACCACCCCGACCTCAAAGAACATCCTGAACATCAACCAATGTGCGTGCTAGAGGTAACATTCCTCACCCCCTTGGTTTAACACATCCTGATCATGTTGTTAGGTATAATTGCTTGAATGAACGCATGGTTCTAGCAACTAGATATTATGATGAGGATTTGTTAGCCCGGTTGGGAATTTTTGAGGATATTCGTTGGTTGTTTGCTAGAGGGGATATGTGCCACTTTTTAGAAATCAAAGAACATACATATAGGGACCTGACCCTAGAATTCCTTAGTATACTTTATGTTGAGGTCACTAGAGGACCTCAATGTCAAGCCGGCTATATATCATTTTATTTACAAGGACAATTATATGAACTAAAGTTAGGTACCTTCAATAGTATTTTTGATTTTTCCCCTAGCATGGACTGATCGCACTATCAAGTCCCCTGCGAATCCACTTTCGGGGAGTGTTAGGTACAGTACCAGTTCATCAAAATGTACACATATTAGAAACCCCTGCATTTGAGTAGCTCAGCATATTTTGGCTTGTTCTTTGTTTGCTTGGGATGATAGTCTAAGTGTCCAGAGACTTTCTGAGTTGTACTGTCCTGTATGCTCGATGGAGACTAACTTGACCCAGTTTCATTCTTAGCTAGGCAATTGCATAGTGCTCCTGTTAGCACTAAAGGTAGAATAGTCATTGGTGTAAGAATAACGACTATTGCTAGATTCTCGGGTGTTGAGCCCAATCCTGAGGATAGAGTTTCCAGGTCCCAGTGGCTTGATCAAGCTGCTTTTGAGATTATGAACTTCTGTAAAGTTGAGGCTGGCCATTTGTTTTGGATTTACCCAGGAGACCAACTTTTACCGCTTTCTAATGTTAATCGCACCACCCTTCTTCACCGAGGTAACCTTTATTGGGTACCTGGTGATGAGGAGGTTGTTCGACCTACACCCCATCATCCAACCCCTCGATCTAGTTAAGCAGGACCTAGTTCTTTGTCTCAACCACTCTTACCTAACTATTCTGATCTCCAAGACACCCTTAGGTCCATTTAAGAGGAGCAAGTTTCTCTCCAAGAGTTTATTGCTTCTGAGAGCACCGCTCTTTAGGACTTTGTCCAAGAACGCCACTATGAGCTTCGTGGGTTGCTTGCTTCCCAGACACAATATTTTCAAGACTATAGGGTATGTCTGGAGAACTTGCAAGACTGGCATATCTCCTATGGACAATCGCCCCATCCTCCCCCACCTCCTCCTCTCTGATCTTGTTTTATGCTACTCCCCTTCCCTTTTTCTTATTATGTGCCCACATTGAGGGAAATGTGCGATTCAAGCATGGGAGAGTTAGTCATTATATTTTGTGTCTGATGCCTGTTCCTATTTGGTGTATTTTTGCTTTGTATATGCTTTTAGTTGTAGTTTTTGTAGTTCTTGATTATTTTAGTCTTATTTTAGAAATGCATTTAATTTTCTTCTAGGTTGCATTTTAGTTTCTTTCTTTTATTAAGTTTCTTATGCATTTTAGTTTGCATTGTTTGTACGAGCATGCATAAAATTTTTTTGAAAAGACAAAAAAAAAGAAACAAATAAAAAAAAATCCTCCGATGATGATCTCTGTAGATTTGGTAGCTTTCTTTGGTTTGGTCTGATCCTTTGATTTGGCCGAATTGTGCATAAAATATTTGCGAATGAGTTTTCGAAATGAATTCCAAGTTTTGACCAGATGTTGGATGCGAATTGATTTTCGCCATGAGTCTTTACAAGATTTTGGCATCTGTTTACTAGTGAGCTAGTTTTGACCTGGTAG
Organism: Carnegiea gigantea; assembly: GCA_029747015.1. Lineage (NCBI taxonomy): Eukaryota > Viridiplantae > Streptophyta > Magnoliopsida > Caryophyllales > Cactaceae > Carnegiea > Carnegiea gigantea. The sequence continues at coordinate 827,779 of JAKOGI010000090.1, read as the reverse complement.
ATGTCTCGTGAGACTTTGAGCCTTTAAAGAATATTTATCATTATTAGTCTCATCTTTCTTTCTTGTGTGAGTCTTCCTTGATGTCATTTCTCTAGAACTTGCATAGATTTTCATTCAAGGTCACATTTCACATATGTATTTAGGCAATATGATTGAGGCATTTTACTTTCTTTGGTTTGTTTAAACCCCACAGCCAAATAGCTACCCTGGTTGTGTATTGTATCCCTTGTTAGTCCCTTTGAGCCTGTATCCATTTTTCTTGATTTGAACCTCCTATTGTAACCCATGGCCAAATATTTGTCTTGCCTTTAAGCCAAGGCTAGAGGAGTGTTCTATTCTTTTGCATCAAGTTTGATAGGGCGTTAGTAAGATGGAATGATATCTTATGGTTTAATTTGGTTGTTTGGTGCAGGGTTGTGAAATATTTATTAATCCCTTATTTTATTGTACAAAATTTAGAGAAGAGTTGGAATTTAAAGTTTGTTATGGATTTCCCCCTTGGCTATCGCTTCTGGGGAAAAAAAATAAAAAATAAGTGCTTACAAAAAAAAAAGAACAAAAGAGAAAAATTTTCGAAAGAAGAAAAAGAGAAAAAAAAAATGATGAAAAGAGACGGAAAAAAAAAGGAGGAAAGCAGTTTGCCTTATTGGGAATGCAAGTTATTTGTGGTTTTCGACTCTTTCTCTCTTCATTTAGGGATTTATTCTGAATTGATATGGTTTAAGAAGGGTGTTGTTTGATGGATTGGAATTATTTAGCTCTTAATCTTTGGCTTTTAGCTCCTCATTCCTAAAAACATTTGTTCCCCTCTTACGTTTACCTCTAGCCCCGTTACAACCCTATCAACGACCTCATGATTGTCTAATGTGTTTGCATTTTTAGTGATGGCGAATTTGAGAATCTTGTCAAGCTTATGGTAAATCTGCATCTAAGATTAAGATTTGAAAGAACCTTCATAAATACATTTCAAACACATGAGTGCTGAGTGCCACATAATTATAATGAGATTCTACTGGCCTTACTAGTTTCGCTTGTTCCATATGTTGAATGATTGTATTTGACAATTTGGGGGAGATTGCTTTCAAGTTTGACATTTTGGTCCATTAAAGGTTTTCGAAATTTTAATTCCATATTCTGTTTGTAAATGATTTTTTGTATCTTTTTGGGCTATCTTTGGATCTGCTTTGCCATTTGAATGTTACCTAAATTTATCCTTAGGAGGCTGTGTATACTTTTAATCTTTGCATTGCTTGAGGATAAGCAATAGTTTAAGCATGGGGGAGTTTGATAAGTGCTAAATATGTATATCATTTTAGGGCTATTTGTGTCCTTTTTTAGGAGAATATTGTGCTTATTGTTATTATTTACTTTGCTATTCCCAATTTATGCTTGGGTATAGTTGTTTAATGGGTTTTGTAGGATTTTTAGCCTTTTTACCCTGCATTTGCCCTTCAATAGCTGTATTTTGACCTCCCCATGGTCATCCCTGTCATGCCACGATCGTAGAGTAAAGAATGAGAAAAAATCCGGCTCCAACATAGACCACAGTCGAATCATGGTGCACCCCACGGACCGTAGTGAGCCTGTAACTATTGCCTCTTTGTTTTTTCTCGGCTGTGTGGCTGAGATTGACCGAGCTTCTCTATAAAAAGTGATACTCTGCAGCATGTAGAGAGCATCTAAGATCAAGCAAAAGTGTAGTGTAGTGTAGTGCTTTAGTTTCTCAAATTTTGTAGTTTTTAGTTTGGTGTTTTGTATTAGTGTGAGTCTTGAGTGTGAGAGTTTGTTCTTAAGGCAGTTCCGAAGCCCTTGGTTAAAGGCCATCTCAATCAATCCCCTTCTCGCTCAGATTTCGCCAATCACTGGTTAGTTTGTTAATCTTTTGTCATGTTTGAGTAGTGTTCTTTAGTCTAGGGATTTAGTAGTTTGTGGAAGTGTTATTGGATCATGTTTTAATCTATTCAATTGTGGTTATTTTCATGATTGGTTTGATTTCATTCTATCAATTGTTTGGATTGTCGTGAGTTGATTTTTGGCCGAAATTTGCTTGCACTCTTGAAACAAACGAATGAAAAACTGAAAGGTGACATTTGGTTGTTGGACTGCTTCATTAGACCTATGTAACTTCGTCTCGAAAGAGAGATTTGTATGTTAAAAGGGCTAGTTAGCAATCGAAGACATTGAACTTGAATTAAGGCAAATTAGTTTGAAAGAACAAGTTTTGCTTAGTTTAGGCAAATTTAGTTGATTTCGAAAGAATAAACTAAGTTTTTGAAGAGATTTTAATTCCTTGAATTTAACAATTTAGATGAAAGCACATGTTCAATATTTTATCCAATTTCCTTTCACAACTACGAGAATTCCTAGACGGGTTTTTTCCTTATTGATTTAGAAAAGTTTATTTGCTATTGTTAAATCGAATCCACTTGAACTAGAATTCTACTTAGCACATTCTAAATGGTAAGACTCAGTAAGTTACAATTAGTTCCTAAGGAACGATATCTTATATCTATACTGCGACTATCCGTGCACTTGTGGTAGTCGTGATCAAGTCCAATGCTTTATACCAGTTCTATGGGCTATTGATCAACACTCTCATGATATAATTATTGGAAATAATTTTCAGAGGTTATAATCTCCATGCACACATACCATAAACCAAATAATATTTATAATTTATGGTCACTCTGTTACTATTGAACAATTAAGCAAGGCTTACATCCATCAGAAGATTGAGTTTACATACAGCCTACGTAGTGAGAAGGTCATGCCTGCACAACGTGAGGTAGCACTAACAATCTCATTATTTGAGTTATATATTCAAGAGTAGATTATCGAACAACAAGAAAAATTATGCGAAGAACTCTACTCTAATAATTCTTTAAAATTTTGTGATAAAGATAAGACATTTCTAAAGATTACTTTGTTAAATCTCAATGCTATTATTCGAGTTGAACAAATGGTGTATGCAAACCAGGAAATTCTGGAATTTGATAAACAAATCAAAGAACTTCTAGATAAAATGATTAATTAGGAATAGCAAGAGTCCTCACAGCCGTCCCGCTTTCATGGTAAAAAATCATGCTGAAGAAAAAAGAGAAAAAGCAAGAATGGTGATCAATTACAAAAAGCTTAACGATAATACTGTCTTTGATGGCTATTATATTCCTAACAAAACAATCCTTTTCGATGGAATCCAAGGAGCCTCCTAGTTCTCGAAAATGGATTGCAAAACCAGATACTTGCAGATAAAACTGGACGAAGAAAACATGCCTTTAACTACGTTTAGTGCCTCACAAGAAAATTATGAGTGGATAGTAATATCATTTGGTCTTGATAGGGCTGTAAGCGCACGGTGGCTTTGTAGCAGATTAAGGTCATCTTCGACAAGGGCTAGGTTAATCTACTGGCTTATAATCCCTTAAGATAGACTGAGCGAATGCAAATTTGAGAACAAAAGTTAACTATACTACTTATATAATCTAATAGCTAAGCAATTAAGGAATTTAATCAAATCAAGCATTTATTCAACTCAAGTATTAATCAAGTGCCTGTTCTTTAGATGGGTAATTCCAAAACCAATAATTAATTTATCAAACCCCTCTTTTAAGGTGGAATAAAATTCTTAAATCTAATCAACTACAATTTCTCAAGTGTTTTTGATTAATCTAAGATCATCAAGAACGTGATTATCAAATTTAGGGATTCGTTAAACAGTGAGTCTTTCTCAGGATCCCACATACTTAACTCAAATCTTAGTTTTCCAACATCTAGTTCCAACTTTCAGTACTTCACCAAATGTCTAAAACAAGCGAGAAATTGATCAAGTTTCTTACTAACAAATCAACATCTAAGATTCAATAGAATAAACCAACAAATTCAAAGCATTTTTAGATCAAAACAAGAATTGATTCAATCACAAGGATTCAACGTAATCCAAGACTAACAAAAACTTAACATAGAAATCAATAATAATCTGAAAGCATAAAAATCTAAACAAAAAAGAGAAGAGAAGACAGAGGAATGCTCCTCCGATGCATGCCCATAGATGCAAACCCGACCCGAAATGCTTGTAAATCTTCACTTCAATTCTCTCTCTCTTCTCTAATCTATCTAAAATCCTAATATAGGTAGAATAGAGTGGAGCATGGAGATGTAATGATGGGATGTGGAATGAGGCTAAAATAGGCTTTTTATAGCGAATGAAATTAAAATTACCAGAAGTCAAACAGCTACAAGAAATAATTGAATAAAAACCACTTAGAAGTTGAACAGTTACAAGAAAACAAACAGCCTCGGGGGAAATGAGGCCACCACGGACCATCCGTGGTCACCTCTATCTCAGCATTCTTTGGTTCTTCTTTCTTTTCCACGAGCGTGGCAACTTAAAGACATCCATAGAGAGTCAAAATGCACTCAACTAGGGTCAAAATAAGGGCAAAAAGGTCTAAAACCTACCAAAACACAGAAAAGAACCATATCCATGTGTAAAACGGGAAAATCAATATAAATTATAACATAAAGTACACAATTCTCCCAAAAAATGGTACAACATGACCTTAAAATAGAATGCACTTTAAGGACTTATCAAACTCCTCCATGCTTAAACCGTTGCTTGTCCTCAAGCAAACACTGGAGAAAAACAACAATCATCTAGGACTCAAATACATAACAACCTCCTTAAAATAGATAAGTCATAGCACATCACAAACAAGAATAACAATCAATGGCAACCCCAAATAGCGCAAAGACATTTCAAAATTAGGAGGAGGAGAAGGTTTTCAAAAGCTCGATATCAAATTTGATCACCTACAAAGAGCCACGAAGCACATCATGCGAGCACATAAAATTGTAGAGCTAAATAGACTGGTAGAACCTCACTTTTAGGAAATGTAGATCACTCATGTTCATGTGTTTGAAATATAGCATGCGTTCACTCAAGACTCAATCCCAAGATGCAATCTACCTATGTTTGCCAAGGCTCTTAAATTCTCCACCACCAAAATGCAACATGCATAAGACAATCAAGAGGACTTTATATGGGTTGTAATGTGGGCTAGAAAAGTTAAGGGAAAGGAGTGGACAAATGCATTTGGGACAATGTGGAGCTACCTAGCCAAGTGACTAGGGAGCAACCAATCAAAGCACCAATTAACAAATAAATTCACCAACACTCTAAACTCAATGCAATGAACATGCCCCATGAATCAATAGAAAATGAGTTGACAAAGAAAGAAAGACAAGCTATTTGCATATCCAATGCCAATCACTTAGTTTTTTTTTTTTTTTGGGGGATTTTTTCCTAGTCTTTACTCTTTTTTTTGCAACATGAATTTTTTTCTTCTTGTTTTTTTTCTTTTATTCTTCTTTGGGAAATGAAATGAAAATGTCAATTATTGAAAGGCATATGATCATGAACTATCAACTCACAACAGAATACATATATACACAACCCAAACATGAGGGAACCAAAGCAAATGCTTAATATCATTAATCCCTCAGTAAATCAACATACCAAAGGCACCTTAAACTTAATTATCCCCAAAACCACCCACCACATAGATGAAGAGATGCTCCATAGACTTGGCTTAAGGTAGGAATTATATGTGCCTGACTAAGGGCTAATATAAAGTGTTCGCAACAAAGACGGATATAAGCTCAAAGGGCTAGCGAAGGAGATAAACATGTAATACAAGGGTAGGCTATTTGGCCATATGGCTAAAATGATCAAAGAAAGAAATGCCTCTATCATATCATCAACTATGCACATGCTAATGTGGTTTTGAACAACAGCCTAGGCAAGTTCTAGAGATGCAACATGAAAGAGTCGCACACATGAAAGTACATAAAGCTAAATATAATGACTTAGTCAAATAAGGCTCAAAGTCTCACAGGATATCTACCAAAGTCTCAATGAGCTCATAAAATAACTCCATGCACAAACCTTAGTGTTAAATGCTCCAAGGGATAACAAAGTTCTCAATCAAGACAAGGGTCAAAATAAGAAATATTTACAAAACCTTTACAAATTTTAGCTCTAAAAGGGATTATACATCAAAGGTTACACAAGTTCATGAAAGCTATTATGCCTAGCAAAAACATCACTGGAGGCATCTCAAACCAATCCACACCCATTCCTACATGCAATTATATATATGAACCTAAATGCAGCTAAATGCAACACGCTAATGTAAACAAAAAGACACCTAAAACTATATGCTCTAACATGTAGCAAACTAAAAATCAAAATGAAAAACATAAAACTACTATTCCCCCATGCTTAGATAAATCACTATTATACAAAGGAAATAAACAAGGAGAAGGAAAGTGGGAAATAAAAGAGAACAATCTCACCAGGTTAGATGTTGGGTACACCTAAGCTAAGGCCTCCTTACAACTAGGCCAAATGAAGTATCAGCCACTCCATTACAACTTTAAGACATGGCTCATCAAATCAGATGTAGTTAAGGCCCGTAAAAGCTTATCAAACACCGAATCATGGGCCTCACAAGCTTGGTTATAAGAGAGCATAAAGATGAATGCAACAAAGAAAAGTAGTGCTCTCTTTAATAAACCAAATGCTATAGAAAAATCAAAAGAGAAATCAAAGAAAGTATTCCACATGGTTTTTCTAGGTGCATCTACTAGGCATACACAATAAGGGTTAATGGAGGGATCATGCCCTCTAATGCAACCTAGGGACACATAATCATCAAAATTCCAGCAAGCACATCAAACACATTATCCTCATAGTCCAAATCAACATTAGCATAAAACATCATAGGATTATCAATGGGTGTATCAATGTAATGCTCGGGGAAAGGAGAGGGTAATGAACAAATAGGTGAAACATGAGAATGATCAAGGTGACTAGGGAGAATATTGTTACAACCAAGGCTAGGAGACTCGTGATGGATAAACACATCATGTGGCCCCTCCAAAGGAGCCTTATCTAGATCATGCACCTCATCTAAAATATCTTATGACTTAAAACATGCATCAGCAGCATCAAACCTAGCATCAAACCCAAAAGGCTCACCCACCTTGAGCCTTGTGCACTGAGCTAAAGGAAATGATGAATCACTTAACGTTAGGACAACATCAGTATTGTCCCAGGATGATATAAACTCAGGTTGTATATAGCATGCACAATACGAACATAAATTAGTAGTATGGTCAGAAGAATTACACAAGTCACACCAAAAAGAGGCATAATAAGATCTAGAATAGAAAGTACAAGGATCAAGGAACGAATATCTAGAAACACGACTAGCTTTCTCAAACTCAAATGAATCCCAAGCAATCCACTTATGCAAATACCATGCTTCATCAACATTTTTACCATGAAAACTCTAATATTCTAAAAGAGCTCGGGTTTTACTATTCACATCCTCATCAGCAACTTCTAAAATTACCCATTTCCCAATACAATAACCATGTTGAACAATAAAAAATATTTAATCGCTTAAAATACCTCCAAAATAATTCATGCTTGAATTGGGGGAAATGAAAAATTGCTATTGTTTTTTTCCTTAAAAAATTTTTTGTCTCTTTTTTTTTTTTAATTTTCAAAAATTGTTTCTTTGGTTTTTTTTCCAAAAAAACAAAATGCTTACTCAAACCTATCGAGAAAAACCTGCAAAACACATAAAAGAACTATACCCAAGTGTAAAATGGAAAAATGAGTATAAATTGTAGCATAAAGTACGCAATTCTCCCAAAAAATGGTACAAAATAACCTCAAAATAGAGTGCACTTTAAGGACTTATCAGGTCTAAAAAAAGAATGCAGCTCAAATATTCCAAGGAAGAATGGATAACATTTTCAAAGACCTAAATCACTATTGTTTGGTTTACATAAATGATATCCTTTTCTTTTCTAAAATCGTACAACAGCACAAAGATGATGTTTTAGCTGTCACCAAATATGCAAGGATCATGGAATTGTACTTGGTAAGAACAACTGAATTTATGCTACATTAGAGATTGAGTTTTTAGGTATAGAGATAAAAGTCAGACAAATCATTCTACAAAAGCATATTCTGAAAAAAAATAGAAAATTTCCCTGAAAAGATTGAGGATAGGAAGAAGTTAGAAAGGTTCCATGGATGCCTTAGCTATGCTTCAGATTTCATTAAAGATTTATGAAAAAACCATTGCAGCAGAAACTTATGAAAGAAGTAAGTTGGACATGAACCCCTAGTGATTCAAAGATTCTTCAAAACTCCAAAAAGATGTGTAAAAACCTTTCGATTCTTAATTCCCCTAATGAAGGAGATGATTTAATTCTTGAAATAGATGTCAGGAATGAGCACTAGAGTGTGATACTCAAAATTAGAGAAGGAGAAAAACTCTGCAAATATTGCAGCGAAAGTTTTAATTAAAAAAAGGCAACTATCCTACGACGGAAAAAGAAATTCTTGTAGTCATACGGGGAATTAAAAAGTTATTAATCTTTTCAGCTCCAAAACCTTTCCTATTCGAAGTGATTGCAAATGAATACTTGGTTTTATAAAAAAGAATTTATCAGATATACAAGCGTAAGGGCTACTCCTGCCTTGGCGATTATGGCTTAACCAATTTTCTTTCTCTATTGAACATATATAGGGAGCGAAGAATTTTTTGGTGGATAGTTTAAGTTGCAAGCTTGCCAATGTTGGCCATCAGAGAAGAACTCCTGCCAGAAAAGGAGGAAATTCAAAATGAAATGTCATTACTACTAGAACGAGTTTCTCCTTCTAGTAAAATCCTTATGGACATTTTGGAGTTCCATACAAAAAGTAGATTAAGTTTTGGTCTGCTGTCTTCTACCTACCTAATACCCCAAAGATTTAGCCTCCTAGAGTTACAAATTAATTACCTAAGATGTCCTTATGATATCCAAGGAAAAATAAGTTCTCATGTTCAAGAAAAATGGTTCAATGAGTGCTATGCAACCTGCATCAACTATTATCATAATTATTCCTATGATATTGGGGAATCTTGGAGTACAACAATGTACTTTCCTAATAGATCTGGAGTTAGTGGTGTTAGTTTTTCAACAAATTCAGTCTCTCTAATGACCTAGTCGTGAAAGCATGGGAATATGGAATGATAGTTTACTTCATGGAAATCCCATATTCGAAGCATCCATTTTTCTTAAGACTAACTAAATTTCAACAATACATGTTTAGAAGGATCCATTGGCTTCACACATCTCCTGATGGCCCAACAAAAATTGCATACAACATATGCCTATATGAGGAGATACATTGTGCATTAATTGAGTATGAGAATGGAAAAGCCAAGCCAGCCCATTATCTTGTTCAAATAGTTAAATTAGATGATCTCAATGATCAACGACAAGAATGGTTTCTAGAACGATAAGAGTTAGTTAGTGATCCTACTTTAACAAGGGTCATCGATTTTTAATAACATTTATCATTAGACGTGGGCATTAATTGAACAAGGAAGAACACTAATGTGTTGCGGGAACACTGCTTTCACTTATCATAATGAGTTCACAAATATATGAAGGCAGAGGGCACTACCTCATATGACGTCTTTGACTATCTCTTTGATGTTGGAGCTAGAAATTCTTATCGAAAAAAGGAAGAAATATCCTCATGAATTATTTGAAAAATGGGATCTAAAGCAACTTTAACTTGATGAAGATTTTGATGATTATCTAGATAATGATGGACTGGAAGGACATTACTGGAGATGAAGACGTGTAAAATCTCAATACAGATGCCTAGTCTTGTTAGCAATAAAAGGCTCTGAAAAGTGGTTGCACCATTATTGTACTATTTTCTCTAGTGTTAGGTCAGTAAATTAATACAGTATACTGTGGCTATATGCAGACAGCTGTAGTCATGTGAAAATATCAATGTGCACTGTAATCTTTAGGGCATTCTATGCAGCCCCATCTCCTCTATAAAAGGAGAGGCTAAGTGCTGAGAATGGACACAGTCATTTGAGTATACTTGAGTAAAAGATAAGGCGGGATTCTTCATTTCTCCATGGGCAAGCATCTCTAATGATCTTGGTAATTTAAGTCCCTCTTAAATCTTTTATTGCAATATTTTCACTTTCAAGCCTTCAATAAGAGAAGTTTCTCAGTAGGAAAAGGTATTCAATCAAACCTTATCAAATGTTATAATTTCTTAATTAAAATCTCACTATCCTTTAAATTATAAAACTTAATTAGTAACTATGGTTTGAGGTAGGAAATGAAATAGATTTGTGCTGTGCCTGATCTAGGGATGGTGTGGTTGAGATTAGCAATCTCTGTAAACTGAAAGTCAGAGGAACACCAGGGTCCAGCGTAAAGTAAGTTTTCAGGTAACAGTCAAAAGTCTCTGATTAGGCTTTATTATTTTGCTAAGCATGGTGGGCTTATAATCACAGAAAATATAATATTTATTATATAAGTAGTAGATTATGATAACCACTACCAGTAAAGTCATTATAAGAAGTTAAATCAATCAAAACAAACATATTTCTTAAAAAGACCTTAAAAAATAGCGAAATTCAAAAAAGTTCCCCATTTGGGCCAAATTTGTAAAGTTCTGAAAGTTTAGGGCCAAAATAATAATAAAGAGGACCAAAAAGTCATTTTTCCTATACTAGAGGGACCAAAACATTCACTTTTCTAAAATCTGGACTAAACAATTCATCCACCAAAACTGGAGGTACTAAAATGTTAATTTTTTCAACTTTTGTATATGGAGTAAATTTTTCAAGAGTTAGCGTGCTTGTTGAATTTGTAAAGAAGTTAGACCAGAAGATACATATATGCGTGCTTATATGATTTGTGAATAAATATTGACTGCTTTGTGAACAACAATACAATAATAGATTTAGTGAAGTTAGACAAGAACATACATTTATGCATGAAATTCAGTGAAGGATTTGTATGTGTTGTGAACATTAGATGTCTTGGTTGTGAACAAATGAAATTTACTTTTGTAGACTTCTTGATCTCTTACGTCATATCTTTTGTGGACAATTGCTAAGTTCTCTCTGACTTTTGAACAAGTACTATGCTTAGCATTTACTCATGTTAGATGTGGAATATACTTGCTTTTTAATTAATATTTATGCAGCTCTAAACTTGTTCATAATATGCCAGATTGGGTCAGCCACCATGATCACAAAAGAGGTTTGATTTGGAAGGTGAACATCACTACAATGCTTTGTGAAGATGACTGTTATCTTCTATGAACAACTATAATTTTTATTGTGAACGAGTTGTACAATGAACAGTTATCACTAGATTAAGGAAGGATACAAGATTTAAAAGAACATCAGACATCATCAAAGGAGTCTTTGCCAATATGAAAGCTAATGTACATGAAATAAAAGAATGAGATAATGAAAGGTAAAAATTTTAGTATCACGAAAATATAAATGATCGTGATAACTAATATAAGACAAAGAATGTACTTATGTTTGATTACTATTTCCACAAATATAAACTTATTCATGACATGCCAAGATTAGTTGAGCCACCAAGATCTGGAGTGATTGAATTCAAATATGACAAACTTGGTAATGATTAACTGAAGACATTTACTAAAGGAGGTGGCAACAAATATCAAAAGAATAACCTTTTCCGTTGCTAGGATACATAAGGAGATAAAGACGGAAAACAATCACTCACAAAACGAAGATGATAAGAAAACGTATAATGAACATGGTGATCTTGGAGAAGATGAAAAAACTGCGAACATGAAAATTTTAAAGAGGAGGAGTGTATTAGATGGTATGAAAATAATGAACAACATAGTGCGCAGCTGGCAAATATTGTAAATATTGTAAGTACTGCAGTAGAAGAACATCAAAATCCAGAGAAGAGAAGTTTTGAAGATTTAGAAGGCTATCATGAAGAGGATTATGTTCCATAAATAGGAGCCAATGGACATGTATGAAACAATGAAAATTATGAGACAAACCCTACTCCAAGAAGGTCAAACAGGTATAAACAAATTCTAACAAAACTAACCAGAGTAATCAACAATCTAACTGTGATTAGAAAAAAGTGAATAAGAAATAATAAAGAGCCAAAGGCATCACCCGAAGAGGAGCCATTTTTCGAGGAGAAAAGCCAAAAAGTAGACCTAATACAACAAGTGGAGACAGAGTACCCAAAAAGAACAAAAAAAGGTCGTGATTGAACTGGAAATGAAATAGAAAATGATAATGAAGAGGAGGGAAAAGGCTATCAAATGTTTTTGAAACAAGAATGTCCCCGAGTGGATTTGCCCGCATGCTTGCCTTTTCAATGAAGCATAACGGAAGGCAATACAAGATGTAGAGTTTGAAGGCTTCCTTACCTTCAATCTTAAAAATGTTCCAGGGCACATATTAACTTGGCTGGTAGAGGGATTCAACCCATATGCATTGAAATTTTGCATATCTATTACAAAAGAAATTGATATAATGGCAATGGATTTGCATTCAGTGTTAGGCATACCATACGGTGTCGATAAATAGTTGACGTTAAAAATGAAAATTGTGAAGATGCAGATTTGATTCAAATGTTGCATAATTGGAGAAAAGTGAGGACTTCATATTGGTAAGACAAGATGCAGGAGAAAGCTTCAAAAGGAATTTCATTCTCTATATGGTTGCAACCCTAAAAATTATTATGAACGTTTGAAGACAATCTTGTGAAGAAAGCATATGAATTAGGTGAAAAATACATAGAATAGAAAACTATATATTTGTTTTGTAAGAAAACAACTAGATTTTTATAAACAATTGAGATGACTTTTGTAAGCAATTGCGATGACTTTTGTGAATAAATGCATGGCTTTTGTGAACAATATAGATGAATAGATAAATATGCACTATAAGTAGGTACTCAGTAGGGTAACATATTTGTTTATGAACAACTCGGTATATGTTCATGAACGATCATATGAATTTTCTGAACAAATGAATAGGTAATCTATATTACAGTTTAAGCAAGGTATATATTTATTTGTAAACAATTTAGGATAGTTTTGTGAACAATGTACACGAATTTGGTGAACAAATGTAAAATGGAATTCTTTAGACTATGGAAACATTGAATTATATTTTTTCTTTACTCAACTCATTTGTAATGTACTAAGACATAGAGGGCATGGTCATATGTTCTGAGAACCTCATCGATGGAGTGCTAATTGAATTACATGGTCAGGAATATATGTAAAAGTAAAGCCATTCATAAAATTTGGCATAAAGTTGTTGACATCTTCTCTGAGCTATGTGATTTTGAGATTGAATCTAGCATAGACTCATCAGAAACTAAATTTAAAGAGCAACAAAAGGTCAAACAAGATGATGGGGTGCTGAGATTGAGCCAAGAGTGCTCAGATTCAGCCAAGATGATGAATTCTGGACAAGACCTGTAGCATTGAAGATTTGGAAGTTATTTGACAACTTACCCATAAAGAAACCAAAGAAGCAAAAAGATGCATACATGTCTGACTTCTCAATATTCACAAATAGTGAAAGTCTAGTGCTGCAAAATTCGACAGAAAAAATAAGATAACCACAAGGCCCATAAGGATGCAACCAAAAAAAAATAAAAATAAATGGAAGTTCCTTCTTTAAGCAAAAGTCAAGCCCTCTGTGAAACAAGGATCTAGCACCAAAAGAAGTCAAGTACATAGAGCATGTGTCATGTAGAAATATATTTCAAAGAAGAAAAATGGGGATGTGAGCTCAAAGAAGATGGTCTAAGCAATCAAACGTATTACCAATACAACAAATTATTATTATTGTTATTGTTATTATTGTTGTTAGCATTGTCATTGTTATTATTGTTATTATCATTATTAATTATATTGTAACATATACAAAGTTTCATTTACTAACTCATGTTAGTTGAACAACTTGACATATTGAGATGTCACTACTGCCATGACGTATTGACCCATGAGGAAAACAAGGTTAGATTTACATTAATGAAGAGTGCATGATATTATGAAGAGCATGAACGAATCAATCCTAATGTGCCACAACATTAGATCCAATTATCCAACATCAGATCCAACCAATATAAACCTTGTGAGCAAGTTATCTCTAGGTTATGAACAAGTGTGAGATATTATGGTGAAGAATTTAATTAATTTTTGTTAACAATTTAGTGTGATTTTTGTGAATAAATGTTATTTACTTTGTAAGCATCTATACTAGTTTTGTGATTTATGACATTTATGTAGTGAGGTCTACTTTGTCAATGAGTTAAGGTGATTTTTTAAACAAGTGCTATTAACTTTGTGAACACCTGTAATATTTTTGTGAACAACTATTACAAGTTGTAGGCACATGATGTCTACTTTGCGAGCAAGTCGGTCTGAATTTTGTGAACAAGTGTTATTAACTTTGTGAATAATTGAATAAGTTTTGTGAACAACTATTGTAACTTAAAAGTGAAGTCTACTTTGTGAACAAGCAATAGGGATTTTGTGAACAAACAAGAAGGATTTGTAAACAAAACAATTCTCAAAGTTAAAGGCTTACAACATAGCAAATGAGTTTAACATACTAATGGAAACATCAAATGTTACATCATAAACTCCGTATAAAAGATTTGCATAATTCTCAAAAGTATTACCAACATAGGATGTATTCAACTACTCCATCACTAAAAAATCGAACATTGCTTCAACAAGCTTCCATTTCTCTTTATCTACCCACATTACTTCTTGTACCTTTCCTTTTCCTTTTTCTTGATCAACAAGAGACAAATTCGTATAAGACGAGTAAATCTAAGCAATAAGCTTGCAAACACAAAACATGTTGTGAACATTTATTGGAATATTTGTGAACATTATTAATTGTTTGCATAACACTGAAGAATAATTAGCTTAAAATATTTGTGAGCATTACTAATTTGTTTATGAGTATGATCTATTAAGATTGTCATTATATATGGTATAAGACCCGCATATATAATCGACAAACTTGCAAAAATGTTCCCAAAACTTACTGTAAACATTATACGATCATATAACTATTATATAAAAATTTTGAACATAATCACATTAGTAATAAAAAATTTAGGCTTTGATCTTTAAATTTTTTTGAACATTATTGAATCTTCATATAAAACTGCATAGTAATTATTTTAAATTATTTGTAAACATTACTTAATACGTTTGTGAAGATAATCGATTAAGATTGTGAACATTAATTAGCTTACTATGCTTATTAAAGACTAAATTAATCACATAATCAAAATCACAAGCTATTTAGGCTTTCCATTGGAACACATCTGTCAACACTAATGTCAAAATATTTGTGTACATTAGTTACTATGTTTGTGGACATAAACAAATATAATTGTGATCATTGATTAGGATGTAATATTTGTGAACACTAACTTTAGAACAATAAAATAGAAGACAAATCACCTTTATCACACAATTAACATCTTCAAAAGAGCTAGATCATTATATTTTTTATTAGAAAAATCTACCAAATTATAATGACATAATCAACATCTTTAGATTTTAAAGTTACTTAGGGTTTTGATTCGAATAATGCAAGAACCTTCATGTAGAAAAAAGTCATCAATGAAAATCAACAATACCGACAACATATGAAGGTTTTGATTCGAATATCAAAATGTTTCAAAATCAAATTGGCTTGATTATGAGCCTCATTATCAACAATAGAGGTATGTTTCACACAATCATCCATAGTACTTGCTTGAAGTCAGAATTTAAAACCAAAACAAGTTCGAATAAGGCTAAAACCTCCCAAAAATCGCGTAGCTTGACGAGCAAAACTTTCCCAGTTAAAACATCTTAAATGTAGTGAGATTATGAAAATAAAAGGCAGAAAGAACACCACGTAATAAAGGAAAAATAGTAGAAAAGCTAATGCATGCAACTAAAACATGTGGCACTGAACTACAGGGGCATGCATTGTAGATGCGTGTGAGCAAAAGAGGGTGTACAAGAAAAATAAATGCAAACATTGACTATATAATTTGGGCATAAATTATAGACGAAGAAGCATATAGCAAACTGATCCCATCCTTGTCACGTCACCAGAAGAAAAGGACATGACTTTGCAAGGTCCATATAAAGTCATGATCCAACCTAACAAGTCATAAATAAAAACCACATCTACAAACTAAGGACCATATTTCAAAATGGACCAACTGAAAAAAAAAATGTAAAGAAACATGCTAATCATGGTAGGGTATAGAGTGAATTGTAATTATTATACCATTTATTAATGAGTTCTTCAACATAGAGATAACTATTTAGAGGCAAAGTCAAGTTGGTAAGCTACAAATATAATTTGGTGAGTTACTAAGTTATGTATGCAATTGTGTTGATAAACATTCTAATTGCATTAGGTATACATACAGTTGTATGCATATGCATTCTGCTCGTATTATAATTCAAGCTTAGATAGAAAATTGTCCAAGTCATTTTCAAAGCTAATAATGCATGTTGAATAATTTAGCTCTGGATGGCACATTGGTGGAAATTTTCCCTAAAGAAAAACCACAATGTACAAAATGACAACTCATATTCCAATATGAACGTACCTAACACAAAGATTAAAATTACATAGGGATGTTGATCATAGCATGCTTTTATAGGGTGTGGGAGAAATCTGGGAGATATCATATGAGGACTCTTCCATTGGCTAAATATATTTTGTCTCCTTAGCATTTTGATCCCAAAATTTTTTTTTCACTAATTAGGAGATTGCATATAATAAAATCCTTTCTCCCTTTTCCAATGGGCTTCTCTTGTTGTTTAACCTAAGGCCTATGGGAAGTGCTACCTATCATTTACCCTTTTAGGTCCAACTGATTTTTAAATTAGGTGGGTTGCAACCATCATGACAAACCTGGCTTACATACCCCTCTTGTGCATACTCACCCCTTTTTTTCCTTGGATTGGTTTTAGGTCCCTTTAGTGGATCTAAGCCCCTTCTTAACAAAGTTAATGGATTTTACTTCCTAAAAGAATTTGATCGAATTTTTGGGATGTATTTATGACAAGATTTTACTCTTTTTTTGGAAATTTTCCTTTGGTTGTGAATTTCATTTTCCCTGAGATTCTTGGCCGTCAAATTTGGCAAATAGGTTGCCTTTTTGTGGCTTGGCTTTTCAAATCATCACTATTTTTCATGGGGTTTGACCTATTTTAAAAAGTTTTTTGGTTGAACAACTAGTGTCCTCAGGGATTTTTCCCTCCAAAATAAGGGAATAATTTGCCCTTTTCTATAAGTATAAATACTCCTTTTAGTTGTCTTAAATTGTTGACTAAATTCAATCTTGACCATTCTTTCTTTGGTTCATGCTTCATCATTCTTAGTATACCCTTAGATTTCCCACTAAGTTATGATTTTTGACATATCTTTTCATTTTAGACAAGCAAATGCCGAAGGCTAGACTTCGAGCAATGTGAGCTAATGGTGGTGCTAGGGCCTGGGCGGGGGAGGGGGCGTGCGTTTTTGTAAAAGAAGGGTTCTGAGTTCTGAATTCTCTCTTTTTTTTTGGGGCTCGGGGGGGCAGTGATAACAATGTTAAGTCATGGAGATTTGTTTTAAAGAAAAATGTTATTTCCCTCTTCTTTCCGTTCTATTATGTTAAATTTTAACTGAAGAGGGAATGTTTAAATTAATAACATCAGATCATATGTCATTGACAACTATTTATGAAAAGTACTAATGACAAGTTCTATTGTTTATTGTCAAATGACTATAACTTTATGGAGTTAAACGATAACTTTATATTTTGGTCGTTACTTATATTCTTTTAATTGATAATTTTTTAATGTAGTCATTAAAAGACCAATTTCTAGTGACTCCTAGGGTATACTCTAGAGACCACGTCCACATAGCACTAGCCTTCTAACCCATAGAATGCTTCGAAGTCAACTACTAGCTTCTAAAAACCAAAAATAGTGTTATAAGCTTTACATTTTGTTTTAAATCCACTCTTATCAGAATGGTTTATTTAGCAAACACTTGTTCACAAGAAATCTCACAAGAAATCTCAAAGTCACTTGAAGTGTTACAAATAATTGCAAACAATCTCTATTAGAAGTATGCTATCAAGCTTGATTCAAAGCATTAAATGTTCTTTAAATGATATTGGAATTTTGGTAGGCTTAATTAGATGAACAAGGTAAACTTGTTGCCAAAAGAAATTTTCAAAGCTTGATTTCAAATACTCTCAAATGCCATTCACACATGGGCTTCGAGGGGTAAAAATCAAGGTATTATTATGAGCTAACTGAATCAGATAGCCCCTTTAAATCTAGTTTGGTCCTGCTCCACACCAATTTAAGCAATCTAAATTTGCAGACTAAGTGGGTTTATCATTCTTGGGTTTTAAATAAAAAGGGGCAGCTTTATATATTTCAGTTCAAAAGGCTTTATCGAATTGTTCCCAGATAAACTAATTTAATCCAACATGCCATAATGATTAAAACAACAATGGTAGCAATTTAGGTAAGTTTAGGTGCAAGGCCAATATAGGTGAAAGGTTAAATCAACATCTACCCTACATTCTAGTTAATCGAGTTAACAAGTTCAATTCCTACAACTAGCACAAAACAGCAGACCACACACCTCACTTGTATCCAAAGCACAAGGACATGAATTAATGTAGGGTTCAGTTGTTCATAAACCCGACCTTGTAGTGGTCTGCTAAACGGGGCAAAATCCCCATCCTGCCTCTTTTCAATTCTGCCCTTGCATAACGGCCCACATGGGCACTAAGGGAAAAGAAAGTATTCTCCAGCCAAGTCTCAAAGCTACAACTCTAATTCGCTGACAAATCCTGTTCATGGTCATTGCAACTAAACAATCTATTTGGTACACAAAAATTATATCATAGCATAAAGCTAAAACAACAATAAAAAACAGCTCACAATTTCAAATCCCCTACCTTCCTTGTTTGGCAGCACACCAAAAACCAACCTCAAGTACAATTCATATCAACATTCTAATGTAATTTCTTCACACATTTCATTCTTAGAATCTCAAAATAAACCCAAATTCACTATAACTCATTGTCAATTAAAGAAGCTTAAGGTTTGAAATTGTTAGTTTGGAAATAAGAATTACCCACTTCAGTTTGAATTTACCTTAGCTTTTGGCTAGGGTTAAGCTTGTTGTGGAATTGGTTCATGCCCTTATTTTCGATCTACTACCCACTGCTCCACTGCTGAACCATTGCTAGCGAACCACTCGTAACAAGCACTAGGAACTGGCCTTATTATCTCTAGTCTTCTACATCTTGCCCTCTTTTGCATTGCATAAGACATGCGCTTAGTCATTGTGGAATATCTAGTAAAATCCTAGAGGTACATGTCAATTTGACATGATTATAATCCTTCCCTTTACAAAAGGTTTTGTCCCTAAAAAACTTTCATATAAGGTAATAGTAAACACAATGTTCATACATACATGGCACAAGCCATACAAATATCAACAAGAGTATCCAAACCGCACTTTACAACTGAATATAACTTTCAAAGCAGAAAAGAAGTTTACGATATGCGGGCTGCTCCTCACTAACTTTTTTTAAGCATAAAATCACGTTATTAAAAGTGCCAATGGAAAATCATACAGGAATGGGGGTAAATGAGTTGCATTGGATAACCATATCAAAACTTGTTTTAAAATGAACACAACCTTTCAAGTTATGTCTAAGTAGCCTCCATAATCACTCCACTATCCATTTGTCAACTAACAATAGTTGACTTTTAGAGGCCTTGCATCTAGACAATAAATGAGAGAGTAGATCAAGGGAAGGTCGATACATTCAAGCTAATGAATTTCATTTCAAACATAAAGAGATCAAATCATTTTGGAATTAAATCAATCAACCAAGTATTCTCCTTGTCAACATATTAATTAGTTCTTTAAGGTCATGTAAGATGAAGTACTCCTTCTGCGATATCTTTTTCTCATTTTTTTTCTAGATATAGCTACATTAGTCGCTAGTCTGGGAGCAGCGCCAATAATATATGCAATCGTATGGCATCACAGCTAGTGACAATGACACCTGAAATTGTAGCTGGACACACACACAAATCAACAATGCAAGACCCAAATGCAATGGACGATAGGCTACAATTAGCAAGAATAGTAAGCAAATTATAAAAAGTTAACACATTTGGTTATCAGTTAATGAGAACGAAAACAATCTGGAAAATGGCACGATATAAATACAGGCCTATGGGCAGTGGACCTGCAGGGAAAGTTCAATACATCCCTTGCATACCCATTGACCAATAGAGATAAGGAAATTATCGCTTGATGGACACTGGTTGGTGGGGGTGTGCATTTGCGAATCGAAAACAAATAATTTTGGCGTTATTATGGAAAATTACACTCTTATCCTTTTTTAATTTGTTTTAATTTAACAGCTGAACTACAATTTTGTCCATTTCTTTTCTGATTAAATTTTAGTTTTATTCATTTTCTTCGTCGCTGTTATAAGTTATCTGTGAGTGATTAATATTCATGTTTGGCTGAAACCATACATTATATTCAAAGGCAAGTTCCAATAAAGCTATATGATCTTTTATTAAATCTATATTGATTAGATGTACACGTTCTGGTAAAGTGATCAAATAATTTAATCTAGTTTAATAATGATTTATAAGTTTTGTCGTATACTTCTTGTAGTACAGTCAAAAGATCTAAGGAAATCCCAAGCTCGGTTTGGTGTATAATATCTTAAGTTTGGTAAATTATAACTTTGTCCTGCCAGGTAATCACCTTGTTGGTTTAATCTAGAGTTAGACTGTAATCTATCTTTATAGCTCATTTTTTGATTTTTTCCAAAAGCATTCAATATGTGGGACTTAGAGTTGGTTGGCATTGTCTATTTGCATTGCTCATTTTTACGCAATAATCTCTTATTTATGATTGGAAGATGTAGAGGATATTAAAAGCTTCTTGTCTTATATCTTAATTTGCATGCATAGTTTATGCATAGGTTTAATTTAGGCTAATTTTAATTAGTAGATGGATAATCTTAATTAGTAGACATCTAATTTCAATTAGTGGATAGCTAATTTTAATTCGTAGATGGGCCTAATACTATTAAGACGCAGGTTTGAGGACTTTTCGTAGAAAAATGTTAAAAACTCTTTAATGAGATAACATGTTTGAACAAAGAATAGATAAACACTATTTAATTTTTTTTTAAAATGGTACTCCTAAAATAATAACTAAAACTGTCAACAAGAAAAATTAAAAAAATTTATACCTTCTCCCTTCTTAGAATTTCTCCAAGAAATATGTCGTTCTTTAGTCTGCCGACATGGCCTTCCTCTCACGGGCCTTACTGGTCTTACTTTGTCCTTCGAACTATTTCTCTCCTCTCAAGAACTTTGAAAGAAATAGGATATAAATTTGAGATATTTCTGAAGATAATTCTACTATTACTTGGTTTCCCAAAAGGGAAATTAAAACATTGTATAAAGCAGATAACTCTTTGGGTGATCTATTCTTCACCTAAATGCCTCTACCCTCTTCTTCTAAGACAATCCTATTTATAAAGCATTAAAGATATGCTCAAGTTCGTACAGGCCTACAGAGAGATAAGTAGATAACTAGATAAGGTGTTGCTAATCCAACCATATCCTACTAGGGGACAAATTTTTGGATTTCTCATGATAAGATGGTGGTCCTTGATGATAGCTGGCCATTTGTCTTTGTGGACTTTGTAGTTGACAGCTGACACTTGATAGTCTTGACAATTTATTCATTGATTGCAGTTGATAATAATTGCAGACACGTGGCAAAAAGTTTAAAGTCTTGAGATTCTGTAGAGATAAGACAAGGGTGCCAGTTATCGGCAGAATCTTTGCCTTACATTTATCTTGCTGTCAGCAAAATCTAAGCAGTTCTTAGTAGTGCTTGCTTTTCTTCCTCTTTTTTGAGTTGTTCTGTAAATTTGCGTTTAACAATGGTAGATCGTTGAAAGTTCTCGGTTTCTAGTTGCAGGAGAAACGTTAACAGTTCATTATCATAGTTGCCTTCTTGTATTCTTCCTTGGTAATAAGGACATAACCTTTTTCTTTTAATAAGCATTTCAATCGGGATGCAAATAGACGATTTCCATGACATTAAACAGCTAAAGCTTCACTAGATCTTCTATAATTTACCCATGATTCATCAAATCGAATCATATCAAAATTTTTTGAGGCTTCAATATTTAGTTGGAAGTTGTTAGAGATGTAGCCGACTTGAATAATACTGATTCGAGGGTAGATTATTCCAGTTTCTAAATCTTTCTTGGGGGGAATGGTGTGGAACTTTACAAAAATAGGGTCTTCTTTGAAAATTTTCAGAGTTTGAAGTAGTTCTGCGGGAAAATGAGATAATTTTGTGAGTTTGGGGTCAGGATATACAAGGTTAATATATCCAAATTCATAGAATTGGTGGATGATAGCTGGGTTAGCTCTGGTACAGGCTGTGAGTCGAGCAAATAGAGATTTTGTTCCACTGTAAAAGATTTGTGGAGCTTCATTTAATTTTCAATAAACTTGCTGGGTGATCTTGTAATATCCTGAAAAAAATGAATCACAGATATCAAAGGAACAAATCGTTTAGTTTGTGTAGTTGATTGTATAGTTCTTTTAGATAATAGCTTTGCTTTGGGTTCTAGCATTTCCCTCTCTTTTTCAAGAAAGGGAGAGCTTAAACTAGGCTTAGTCGAGGTTGAAGTTGTGGTTTGTATAGTTGGCAAAGTTATTGGCTTTGCAGAACTAGTAGATGTCAAAGGTGATACAGTTGAGGATGTCGATCTCAGAGAGTTAATAGTTTTTAGAAGTTCTGAAATAACAGTCCGTCCTTGTTCAAGATTCTTCCTCATATCACCAATAATTTCGGTAGTTTCTTTGGCCAGTTCATCAATTTCAGTTCGAATATTTGCAACAATGTCTCGAACTCCGGCCTCCAGATGTTCTAGATTCATAATAACAGTTTCTAGATATTCGTTGAAATCAATAGTAATGTCTTCAAGCTCCTTTAGTTTTTCTGGAGTCGTCATTGTTGAGATACTCTTCTTCTCTGGTTAAATAGCCTGCAAAAAAGTTATGATTTCCTGAAACATGCTCATAAACTGCGTTAAATTGAGATAAACTTTGCCATCAATGAAGTTTTCTCATATGAGGTCTATTACCTAAAACTTGTTTAACAAGGGTAGTTGCAGCTTTATTGCTAGTTAAGACTTGGAATGGTTTGGGTAAAAGAAATAATCTCCATTTTTTAATTCCACGTATTATAGCTAAAATTTCTTTTTCCATTGTATCATAATTTTCTTCCGTTTGAGAAAAAATTCTGCTATGATAATCACAGATTTCGTTGAAATCAGTTTTTAATACTGATGACCATACTTTATCGGATGCATAAGTTTGTATTATCAAATTATCTTCTTGTTCAGGTAATTTTAATTGTGGTAAATTTCTACATTCTTCTTTAAGCTTTTTAACTATTTAAGTGTGATGATCACTCCATCCTTTTGTATCACATTCTTAACAAACCTTGCAGATCTTTCTTTTTCTTTGCTAAGTCAGAAATATAGGCACTATCATAATTAAGTAATCCTAAGAATCCTTGACTTTGCTTTTTCATTCTTAATTCATCAGCATACTCCATTATTTTTCTTGAAATGTGATTTTGTAATGATATACCGTTTGATCCTAGTTTTATGGCCCATAGATACATTAGAGAAAACATTAGACATGAACTTAGAACAATTTAAGTACGAAATAGAATGTGGAATGTATGGAGACATCGATATGCTAAAACTAATAAAATATTTGTGTCAAAATAGATATAAATATATCATTTTTGAATAAAAAATAATTACTTTAATTGAAAGACTTGTGAGAATTTATACTCAATAATGTTAAGGCCTGAAATATCCAAACTAAAAATAACTTCTCAGTGTAATTGTGAATTTATACTTAATTTATATCAAACTTATTCTAAAGAAGAAATTAAACAAAGTGAACGTTATTATGTTCGAAAACTTGATTACTTTCAAATAAATAATAGTTCTAAAGACTTAATCTGGAAAGCCGAAGATAGATTGAACCTATCAATGTATGAAGAAGAAAGAAGAACTTATCTTGAAATTATAAAAAATTTCAACTTAGATAATGACAATGATCTAGATCAATTTGATACAGAATATTGGTTCAACTAAGAAGACTAAATAATGATTTTTCCTCAAATCGAAGTAGAATTTAAAGAAGTAAAGACCAACATAAAAGAAATAAAGGAAGCAATTAAACAACTCATAATACAAATGCAACTTATGAATATAACTGTTGCAGGAATCTTTAAGCCTAAACACAAGAAAGAATACAAACCATTAGAGCAAAGCCAATGGTCTGCTTGCCTGAAGAGAGAGAGAGAGGCACGTGAGGAGAGAGAAGCCTCGGGACTTTGCAATGGGCGGCGGCGGTTCGCGGCTTGACGAGGCGCCCTGTCTAATTTTTTTTTTGTCGTTTAGTGTCCCAAAACGACATCGTTTTGGGGCGTTGACCAGGTTTTTTTGTTTTGACTTGCTGTTTGGACAGAAAAAAAAAGGAAAAGAAATGACCGTTGGGATTTGAACGTTGGGTTTGTGAACATTGAGCTGCCAGTCCAAGCAGCCCAACGGCTCTTTGTATCTTTATTCTTTTTGGGTAAAATTTGGCTATAAAATCCCAAAATTGTTTTTTGGTAAAATTTGGCTGCCAGTCCAAAATTATTTTTTTGACTTGTAATTTCTTTTAAATTGTTCACGTATTTTAATTTTAATTTTGTTTAATGTTAACCAACGCATCTTTTTGGATTTATTTATCGACCTCTTGTAATTTCTATACTTAGGCATGTGTCAATTTTTTAATTCAAACTCTTGTACTGTTCTTTTAAAAAAAATTGTGACCCTCTAATTTGTTGTATTAGCAAATTATTATGTCCAAATTATTTTTCCTAACAATAATTACACCAAATAATCAACCAAACAAAAAAAACTAAAACAATTAATGTTATTAGTTGTGGGATCCATAGGTATTATTTTATTTGATGAGGCAAAGTAGTGAGCCTTCCATTGGAGAGAGTGAGGATTGTGATGTAAAAAGTTAGAGAGAGGGTTGATGTGGTAGTGGTAGACCACCACTGGTGAGCCAAAAAACTGGCTCACCATCGGCTTTGCTCTTAGAAATTAAATTCCTAGGAAAAAAAATTTTAAAAGGGATGATGAAAAATATATTAGGAGATATTAAGAAAAGCTTTTAAAAGCTCAAGAAGAGTCACTACAAAAAACTATTAATGAACAAAATAGACTTAAAGGAAAAAATATACAAGAATTATCAAACGATTTTGAAGATCTACAAATAAGTGATTAATGGGAGAATATAATAAATCTATTAAAGAATTATTAAAAGAATTTGAAGTTCTACAAGTATAAGAAATGGTAAAATAAGTAAATATACAATCAGGAGTGCCAACTGGAAGTGTAGGAAGTAGTAATCCAAACTATGAACAAGGAGAACCTTCAAATTCTTTCCATAGAGAAAATTACAAACCAAAAGAAAGAAGTCGAAAATATTTTAATAATAAAAGAAAACCTATAATAAATGAAGAATATAAACCCAAAAATCCTATGATCAAAGAACTAATACCATCTTTTGGATATTTTCTAAATTTAGATTGTGTAACTGATAAAAGAAAAGCTTTAGATATTTGGAAAGGAGCAACGGTATTAAATTTAATATATGAACCGGCTTATGCTGAAGAAGATAGAGATGTAAGTGCTATTTACAACTTAATTATTAATTCATTTTAAGGAATAGTAGCTAACTGGTTTAATGGAATCTCCCCTGGTATTGGAAATTTAATAGAACGAGATGTAAAGAGAAATTTGGTAATTAGTATAGAATTAGGAGTATGGTCTATAATAAAATACCTTATCGGACAATTTGAAGGATATGAATATGTAAAAAATAAGACAATGCACAAATCGAAAAAAGAAAGTAAGCATTATATAAAATAACTAATTTAAGGATCTATAACCTATGGAGTTTTAAGAGTTTCTTTTGTGAATTTCACAAATGTTATTATGACCTTTATGATTCTACAGAAGATCAAGAAACCTACGTACAATTACTATTAAATAAATTTCCTAATCCACGGAATAGACATTTCTTTGAAAATTTTGAAGATTTTGCTAGACAATCCATAGTTTTTAGATCCATTGCAGCAACCGAAACAATAATAACCCAAGAGATGACTCGTCATTGCTTGCAAGAAAATCAAAGGAGATATATTAAAGAAGTAACTTTATGTTGTGAAGACATTGAAGAACCAGGACAATATGGATGCGAAAATTATCCTAGCTATCAACCAAAAAGAAAACGCGCCTCAAAGAAAAAGACAACTAAACCTTCATCTGAGAAGAACATAACTAAAAGAAAATTTGCTAAGAAGAAAATGTCCAAACCAAAGAAAAATAAAGTTGAGAAAACAAAAACTGAAAAATCGATAAATAAACCACAAAAGAGTAATAAACATTTTCAACATGAACTATTATCTCAAGAGGACATTAGCCCAGAAAATAGACATTAAAAACAAAAGAAGAAGCCAACCTCATGTCAATGCTAGAATTGTGGAGAAATTGGACATAAATCCATTGATTGTAATAAAAGAAAAGCTAATATAGTAAAATTATTTTCTGAAGAATTTAAAGAAATCCAAGATGAACTTTTTATAATAAATTCACAAGATTATGATACAATTTCAAGTTGCTATGAATCTATTAATTCAGAAGAAGAAATAGAAACATCTGAAACTGAAAGTTATTCAAATACGGAAGATGAATACTGAAGAGATAGATACAGTACAGCAGCAAGAATAAGAAAATAATGAAAACTACACATGAGTAATTACCTTTAATCAAAAACTATATTCAAAAATAATAGCAATCGATTTATCTCTAAAAGATCCAAGAAGTTTTATGAAGAAAATAGATGATTTCTTAACCAGAAAATTGATATGATATCTTAAATTATATACAACAGAGCAACCTGTCAATGTACAACATTTACAAGGCAATATTCGGTTAAGACTAATGACTCAAGATGTAATAGGAAAATTTCTACATGAAATTCCAACAAGAGTTCGATATCTAATCAAATATGTTGATCTACAAGGAATACAAATTGCTGTAAAAGTATGTTTTAAAGAAGGAATTGACTTGCCTATTGTATTATCATTACATGATCAAAGATTTACAAATATTCAAAATAGTCATCTTGGAACCCTACAAGGAAACTTAATCTATATAAAATTAATCTTTGAATGCTATCCAAATCATTCCGTAATATTATGAATATTAAGGATGCACTCAATATACAATTTAAACTTTTAACAGATATAGGATTACAACCTGGAAATGATGCATTATCCTCCTACTATAGAGGATTATACATTTTTTCAAACACTAAGTTTCCAATAAAAAAAGTAAAACAAATAGGAAAAATAACTATAGATCCAATCTTTTCAACTGTAAGCATAGTCATAATGCCTCTAATGCAAGAAGCAAGTTACCTACATTAACAGATTTTCAATTAGTCGAAGAAGAACCATCTACTAGTTATGAAGCACCAAGGCTATCTTACACAGAAAAAGGAATGAGAATAATTAATCAACCTCCTCTAACAAAAAGCTTTAGCACATCTAAAATACCTCGATTTCAACCTGGAAGCATTAAAGTAACTAGCAGTAATTCAACTTAAAAAGTAAAATTAGCCTACTTTAATGGACAAAGTTGGATAGAAAATAAAGTCTTAATTGACAAAGGAGCATCCTAGTGTCACTGTATACCTTTACCTATCCCAGTATTTATCGCCACTGACTATAACTTTGTTACCTTTGATAGAAGAAAATCTACTCTCACTCAAAAATCTAAGATTATGATGAAAACATCAAACTCTACTTTATTAGAACATGAATGTTACATTGATAACTCTATTAATAATGATTATGACCATATTTTACTTGGAATGAACTTTTTAGATCACTTCGATACTTATGATATAAAACCCCCTCAAATCATTTTAATTGATAAACAAAATGCTATTATTCTTGACAGAATATGAAGCAGATTCAATTTCCTATTATCACTTATATTGATACCACAGTTAAAGAAACTGATATAAGAACTACCGCCTTAATAGATACTGGCTCCGAAGTAAACTTTTTTTAAGATTTTTTACTCCCTAAATGGGAAAACTTCCCTCAGATAGAAGAATTAAAATTTCACCCTATTAGCACCTCTCTTCAATTAGTTCAAAGTAATGCATCTTATACTTGGAAATAAAATTCTTAATATTCCTCTAATTTCACAATATAACTTCGGATATGATATTCTGCTAGGCAACGATTTCATTAAGCAGTTTGCTAAATTTACACAAACCCCATATGTTGTCTATCTCACTGCAAAATGTGGACCACACATTAAAAATTCCTACCTTAAACATCCTTACAAAGTACGCGCGAAGTGTGGTGGACATGGCTATGAACAAATTGCACTGCCTATACATCTACAAATACAAAAACCCACTTTTTAAGTTAACATAATCAAAAAAGAAGACTTAATAAATAAACTGAAGCAGATATATTCTGACAATCCTTTGGAAACCTGAACATCCCTCCGCTAAAATAGAATTAACTCAAGTAGTTTTCATCAAAGAAAAATCAATGCTCTATACGCCTGAAGATATAAAAGAATTCTCTATACAAATGAAAGAATTATTAGAAAAAGGATTAATATGTCCATCAAAAGGAAGCTATTCTTCACCAGCCTTTATGGTCATGAATGACGCTGAAAAAAGAAGAAATAAAGCTAGAATGGTTATAAATTATAAATAATTAAACCAATTCACAAAAATAGATGATTATTTCTTACCTAATAAAGAAGTTTTAGTTAATCTTATAAAAAATAAAAAATACTTTTCAAAATTTGACTATAAATCAGACTTTTGGCAAATTAAAATGGAAGAAGATAGTATTAAATATACAAATTTTAGTACACCTAGAGGATTTTATGAATGGATAGTTATGCTAGTTGGACTTAAAAATGCACACAAAATCTTTCAAAGATGAATGGATAATGCCTTTAAACATCTTAACTCTTTACAAAAATAGACAATTATTTCTAACCTGATAAAGAAGTTTTAATTAATCTTGTAAAAAATAAAAAAATACTTTTCAAAATTTGACTGTAAATCAGGATTTTGGCAAATTAAAATGGAAGCAGATAGTATTAAATATACAGATTGTAGTACGCCTCAAGGATTTTATGAATGCATAGTTATGCCATTTGGACTTAAAATTGCACCTAGAATCTTTCAAAGGCAAATGGATAATGTCTTTGAACATTTTAACTCTTTTCTAATTGTTTATGTTGATGATATATTGATAAGTTCTACAACACTAGAAGAACATCGAGACCATCTACAACAATTTGTAGAAACTACTACAAAAAAGGTATATGTCTAAGTGAGAAAAAAGCTACAGAAAAAATTGAACTTTTAGGATTCGAACTCGGATCAAATGGTATATCATTACAAAATCATATTTCACGAAAAATAATGGAATATCCTTATGAATTAAGAATGAAAAAGCAAATACAAGGATTCTTAGGATTACTTAATTATGATAGTGCCTATATTTCTGACTTACCAATGACAAAGAAAGATCTGCAAAGTTTGTTGCAAAAAAAAATACAAAAGGATGGAGTGATCATCACACTCAAATAGTTAAAAAGGTCAAAGAAGAATGTAGAAATTTACCACAATTAAAATTACCTGAACCAGAAGATAATTTGATAATACAAACTGATGCATCTGATAAAGTATAGTCAGCAGTATTAAAAAACAATCTTAAAGAAATCTATGGTTATCATAGTGGAACATTTTCTCAAACTGAAAAAGATTATAATACAATGACAAAAGGAAATTTTAGCTATAATACTTGGAGTTAAAAAATGGAGATTATTTCTTTTACCCAAACTATTCAAAGTCTTAACTGTCAATAAAGCCACAACTACCTTTGTTAAACAAGTTTTAGGTAATGGATCTCATATGAGAAAACTTCATAGATGGCAAACTTTTTTTATCTCAATTTAACGCAGTTTATGAGCATGTTTCAAGAAATCATAATTTTCTTGCAGACTATTTGACTAGATAAGAAGAGTATCTCAACAATGACGACTCTAGAAAAACTAAAGGAGCTTGAAGACGTACTATTAACTTCAACGACTATCTAGAAATTGTTACTATGAATCTAGAGCATTTGGAGACTGGAGTTCGAGACATTATTGCAAATATTCAAACTAAAATTGATGAATTAGCCAAAGGAACTACCGAAATTATTGGTGATATGAGGAAGGATCTTGAACAAGGACGGACTGTTAATTCAGAACTTCTGAAAACTACTAACTCTCTAAAGTCGACATCCTTAACTATATCACCTTGACATCTACTAGTTTTGCGAAGCCAATAACTTCGCCAACTGTACAAACCACAACTTTAGCCTCGACTGAGCCTAGTTCAAGCTCTCCCTTTCTTGAAAAAGAGAAGGAAATGCTAGAACTCAAGGCACAGCTATTATCTAAAAGAACTATACAATCAACTACACAAACTAAACAATTTGTTCCTTCAGATATATGTGATTCATTTTTTTTTTTAGGATATTACAAGATCACCCAACAAGTTTATCGAAAACTAAATGAAGCTCTACAAATATTTTACAGTGGAGGAAAATCTCTATTTGCTCGACTCATAGCCTGTACCATAGCTAACCCAACTATCATCCACCAATTCTATGAATTTGGATATATTGACCTTGTATATCTCGACTCCAAACTCACAGAATTATCTCATTTCCCTGCAGAACTATTTCAAACTCTGTAAACTTTCAAAAAAGGCCCTATTTTTATAAAGTTCCATACCATTCCCCCTGAGAAAGATTTTTAAACTGGAATAATCTACCCCAAATCAGTATTATTCAAGTCGACTACATCTCTGATAACTTCCAACTAAATATTGAAGCCTCAAGAAATTTTGATATGATTTGATTTGATGAATCATGGGTAAATTATAGAAGCTCTAGTGGAGCTTTAGCTGTTAAATGTCATGAAAATCATCTCTATGGATCCTGGAGCATGTGCTAATGGGCCAGATGTAGTTTGCTTGAGTTTAGTTGCAAATTTCCTCTTAGTAGCAAGATATGACTTCATTTAAAGGCTAAGCCACCAATCAAGACTAAGGATCCACCAAGAATTGTTTAAAGGCTAAGCCACCCACAATTCCATAAAGGAATCCACTCAAGACTCACCACCTTTGAGAAGGATAAAGAGAACTTAAGATTTTGAGAGAAAGAGAAAGCTTTAGCTTCTTTGTATATCATTCAACTAACTCTTCTCATTTCCTAAGGTCTCTCTTATAAAGGAGAGCCTCATACAAGCTAAGGAAACCAGCAAAAACATTACACAAGACCAAAAAGCAAAAGGGGGGAACCAAAAAGCAATAAACAAAAGCTTAAAAGTGCTTTTTACTTTTGTCAGCACTTTTCAGTTTTGCTAAGTCAACTTTGAAGAGCTATATCTCCTAGGTTCTTTGGCCAAATCTGATGAAATAGACCTTCCTACAAAGCTTAGGAAGTTGGCTTGCACGTGGATGAAGTTTCAGGCCATTTGGAGCTACCATTTGTTAGATATGAGGCAAAAGGCACAGCATATGCAGGCTGGGGCAGAATCTGCAGCATGTGGGAAAAGGCTCCAATTGACCTATGATCCAATGCCTTAGCCTAGAACTCTTTTTATGCTCTTTTAGCTGACATAAGAAGGTTCCAAAAAAGTGGGTTTTCAGCATTTTAGACCCATTCTAAGCTTGAATAATTAAGCCCACAAAATCGGGTTAAAACCGGGTTAATTTGCCGTTAACATGCACCTTGCCGTTCTAGGGCTTCTTTATTATCTCCGAGGGTTTAACTTCATTTTGAGAGACTAAACCCTTTAGAAGGTCCCTTGACCTTCCCAAAATAGAAGAGTAACACATCCCAAAGTTTAGGATGAGGTTGGAATTGAAGTTCCAAATCAGTACAAGGGCCAAGTCCCCTTTGATGGAGTTTGTGAGCATTGAGGAGGAGTTGTGAGTTTTCTTGGACTTGTGTAGGCATGACATTTGCTTCATCCTCCCCTTCTTGAATGTGATTTGCCCTCAAATCATCACCTTCTTCTTCATCCTCAAGATAGGGTGTGAGGTCACCCACATTGAATGTAGATGATACGCTCATGTCCCCGGGTAGCTCTAACTTGTAAGCATTATCGTTTACCCTTTCGAGGACCTTAAATGGACCATCACTCCTTGGCATGAGCTTGTTCTTTCTTCTAGAGGGGAACCTCTCTTTTCTCAAGTGTATCCACACCAAGTCCCCGGGTTGGAAGGTGATAGCCTTGCGGTGCTTGTTGGCTCTAGCCTTATAAAGCTCATTTGTCTTCTCAATCTTGGCCCGAATTTCTTGATGAAGCTTATTCATCTCTTTGGCCCTCTCCTCGGCCTCATAGCTCACTCTAGACTCAAGTGAAGTGGTATGAGTTCTAGGGGAGTTAGAGGGTTGATCCCATAGCATGATTCGAAGGGAGAGTGGGCCGTAGCGAAACTAGGAGTGCGGTTGTATGCAAATTCAGCATGGGAAAGCTTGAGATCCCACTCCTTGATGCTTTTACTCACCAAACTTCTAAGCAAGGTAGCAAGAGTCTTGTTGGTCACTTCGGTTTGGCCGTCGGTTTGAGGGTGGTGGGAGGTACTATATAAGAGCTTAGTACCAAGGAGCCTCTATAAACACCTCCAAAAGTGGCTAAGAAACTTTGTATCCCGATCCGACACAATGCTCTTAGGGATGCCGTGAAGCTTAACAACTTCCTTGAGGTAGAGGTGGGCTATGTGAGATGCATCATCCGTCTTCTCACACGGAATGAAGTGAGCCATCTTTGAGAAACGGTCCACTACCACCATAATAGCGTCCTTGCCTCTTTGAGTCCTTGGAAGAGCAACTATGAAGTCCATGCTCACATCCTCCCATGGGCCATTGGGGATAGGCAAAGGAGTGTACAACCCTTGGTGGAATTGACTTTTGGCTCTTTGACAAATAGAACACTTGGAGATTACCTCATGAACATCACCTCCCATCCTTGGCCAATAAAAATGCTCTTTGAGCATATCAATGGTCTTGTTGATCCCAAAATGACCGGCTAGTCCACCTCCATGAACCTCCTTGACAAGAAGCTTTCGGATTGGACCCTTTGGAATGCATAGCTTGTTGTCTTTGAATAAGAAACCTTCTTGAAGAGTATAAGGGCCATGCTTGTTGCCCTCTTGATCATTGAGGTAGGGCTTGAAATCCTCATCTTCTTGGTAGTGATCACGGATGAATTGGAAGCCAAGGACCCTTGCTTCCATTACGGCTAGTAGAGAATGCCGCCTTGAAAGAGCATCTGCAACCACATTGGTACTCCCCTTCTTATGCTTGGCCACAAATGAGAAAATTTGCATGAATTCAACCCATTTAGCATGCCTTGGATTGAGTTTGTGTTGACCATTCAAATACTTCAAAGCCTCATGGTCCGAATGGAGCACAAATTGTTTTGGCCTCAAGTAATGAGACCAATGATCAAGGGCTCTTACCAATGAATAGAATTCTTTGTCATATGTTGAGTAATTCTTCCTTGAACCATTGAGCTTCTCACTAAAATAGGCAATCGGGCGTAGATCTTGCATAAGGACAGCCCCTATGCCAACTCCACTTGCATCACAATCAACTTCAAAGAGCTTGTTGAAGTCGGGAAGGGCTAACACCGGGGCCTCACATAGCTTGGACTTGAGTTTCTCAAAGGCAACATGGGCGGCCTTTGTCCACTCAAATGACCCTTTCTTCATGCACTCGGTGATGGGAGCCGTGAGGGTGCTAAACCCCTTGATGAATCTCCTATAAAAAGACGCCAAGCCATGAAAACTCCTAACTTCGGTGATGGTTGTGGGAGTTGGCCATGACTTAATAGCCTCCACTTTGCCTTGGTCCATGGAGATTCCATCATTAGAAACAACATACCCCAAAAAGGTGACTTGGGGTGCAAAGAACTCACATTTTTCTAGCTTGCCAAAGAGCCTTTGAGTCCTTAGAACCATGAATACTTCTTCCAAGTGACGTAGATGATCTTCTTGATTCTTTGAATAAATGAGGATATCATCAAAGTATACCACCACAAATTTTCCAATAAAAGGCCTCAAGATCTCATTCATCAATCTCATGAAAGTGCTAGGGGCATTGGAGAGGCCAAAGGGCATCACTAGCCACTCATAAAGCCCACCTTTTGTCTTGAATGCCGTTTTCCACTCATCACCTTCCCTCATGCGGATTTGGTGATATCCACTCCTTAGATCAATTTTGGAAAAGATAGAGGAGCCATGGAGCTCATCAAGCATGTCATCAAGCCTAGGTATGGGGTACCTATACTTGATAGTGATGTTGTTGATGGCTCTACTATCCACACACATGCGGTAAGACCCATCCTTCTTAGGCACCAATAAGGCTGGGACCGAGCAAGGACTCATGCTCTCCCTCACATAACCTCTAGCCAATAATTCATCAACTTGCCTTTGAAGCTCTTTGGTCTCTTGAGGGTTACATCTGTAGGTCGCTTTGTTTGGAAGTGGGGTACCGGGAATGAGGTCAATTTGATGCTCAATGCCTCGGATTGGAGGGAGGCCGAGGGGTAGATCTTGTGGGAAGACATCTTTGTATTGTGAGATGAGGGGGATGACCTTGGGATGTAAAGGAGTCACTTCCTCACTTTTGTTGCTTTCAAGCATGAGCAAAGCTAGAACTTGCTTACCCTTGCTTAAAGCTCTCTCAACCCGTGTTTCACTCAACATGAGAAGGTCTCTCTTTTTCTCACTCCCCACCCCGGGTTTAGATTTGTGGACTTGGTTTGGGGATAATGGGTTTAGAACAATCTTTTCCTTGTCAATGATCAATGAGTATGTGTTCTTAAAACCATCATGTATGACATGCCTATCAAATTGCCAAGGTCGACCCAAAAGTATATGGCATGCACTCATGGGTACCACATCACAAAGCACATTATCTCTATACTTTCTACCAATTGAAAAAGAGATGAGTGCTTGTTTTGATACCTTAATGTCGCCACCATCATTAAGCCATTTGAGAGAATAAGGCTTGGGATGTGAAATAGTAGGAATGCCAAGCTTCTCAATAAGTGTGGTAGAGGCCACATTGGTGCAACTTCCTCCATCAATAATCAAGTTGCAAACCTTATCTTGTATGGTGCACCGGGAGTGAAAGATCATGTCTCTTTGAGCCTTGTCATAGGGAGTGTCTTGGGTGTGTAAAACCCTCCTCAAGACAAGTAACTCACCTTCATCGGCCTCAAGCTGAGTCTCTTCTTCAAGGGAGTCTGACTTTTCCTCATGAGCTTCCTCTTGAGTTTCCATCAATAGGGCATCTACTTCCTCAACCTCTTGTATGGTCATAGCCCTTCGGTTGGGACAATCATATTGGAAATGCCCATACCCTTGACACTTAAAAAATTTCTTACCCTCAAGTTTCTTAGGCAATTCCTTGGGTGCAGGAAGGGCCACAGTCTTACCCTTGTCAACCCGTGAGGCACCTTCGGATTTAGGAGTAATAAAGGGCTTGAATGGGGGTTTTGAACTTACTTGCTCCCTTGTAAATGGCTTGGTGAAGTGCTTCTTTTCCTTCTTCCGCTTCTCAACTTTGAGAGCTAGCTTGAAGACATCATCCAAGGTGAAATAGGGTTGAAGTTCTACCTTTCTTGCAATAAGGGGGCTTAACCCATTGAGAAACCTAGCCACGGTTTGCTCTTGGGGTTCACGGATACCTCCCCTCAAAAGGAGTTGCTCAAACTCCCTCATGTATTCACCCACACTCATGTTGTTTTGCTTGAGTGAGAAGAGCCGGTTGTAAATGTCTTGCTTGTAGCTTTCCGGAAGGAACCTCTTGTTCATGAGAGCTTTAAGTTTCTCCCATAAGTTGATCTTTCTCTTGCCCTCTCTAGCCCTTTGCTTTTTGATGTTTTCAAACCACAAGGAGGCATACCTTGTGAGTTTAAGGCTAGCAACCTTGAAACTTCTTTCATCATTGTAGCCCTTGGCTTCAAAGATTCGGTCCAAAGCTTGAACCCATTCAAGGTATTCATCGGGGTTCAAGTTGCCATTGAACTCCGGGGGTTCCACTTTGATGTCCCTAAACTCATCCATAGGAGGTCTTCTACCTCCCCTTCTTGGATTGCTCCCCATGCTTGAATCACTAGAGAAGCCTTGTCCATCCCCATCATCACTTGGCTCTTGAGTTCTTTGGCCTCTTTGGAGGGTCATAACTTGGGTGGTTAGTTGCTCAAGTTGCCTACTAATTTGCCTCACACTTTGTTGCAAGGCTAGAATGGCATTGTCTTGCCTCATGATATGAGCTTGTTCTAGGCTCATACCTCTTGGTACCCTTGCCGGTTGGAGAGAATTAGTGGGGGTATCCTCTTCATTAGACATGGTGAAAGTGGAAAGGAGAAGAAGAGAGGATAGGGCTCGGATAGGAGGGGAACGGGCGTGCTAGGGAGGCACGGTGTGAAATCTGGCTGGGGAAGGGATGGCACGGTCGTGTAGTGAGGCACGGGGTAACCGTGCTAAACTTCTGGGGCACCGGTGGTTGGCACGGTCGTGCTAGTCCGCACGGTGTGACCGTGCCACTATTCTGGCCGGTTGCACGATTTTGGGTAAAGTTGCTTTTGTGGGGTGTTTTGGTTGGGGGTTTGTGTTTGGTTGTTTTGTGGGGGTTCTTTGAGGAGTAAAGGAGGTATTTTGTGGGAATTGCAAGTGTGGATTAAGGGCTTGGGAGCTTAAGAAGGTGTTTGTTTTGAGAAGTTCAAGCTAGAGAGAGGTGTAGATTCACCATGGTTTTCATAGCAAGGGTGTAGAAAACTTTGACAAGGAGGAAACCAAAGCAAGGAAATGTGATATAAACTCAAGAACACCAACCTGGATTAGCTCTGATACCAGATGGAGCGTGTGCTAATGGGCCGGATGTAGTTTGCTTGAGTTTAGTTGCAAATTTCCTCTTAGTAGCAAGATATGACTTGATTTAAAGGCTAAGCCACCAATCAAGACTAAGGATCCACCAAGAATTGTTTAAAGGCTAAGCCACCCACAATTCCATAAAGGAATCCACTCAAGACTCACCACCTTTGAGAAGGATAAAGAGAACTTAAGATTTTGAGAGAAAGAGAAAGCTTTAGCTTCTTTGTATATCATTCAACTAACTCTTCTCATTTCCTAAGGTCTCTCTTATAAAGGAGAGCCTCATACAAGCTAAGGAAACCAGCAAAAACATTACACAAGACCAAAAAGCAAAAGGGGGGAACCAAAAAGCAATAAACAAAAGCTTAAAAGTGCTTTTTACTTTTGTCAGCACTTTTCAGTTTTGCTAAGTCAACTTTGAAGAGCTATATCTCCTAGGTTCCTTGGCCAAATCTGATGAAATAGACCTTCCTACAAAGCTTAGGAAGTTAGCTTGCACGTGGCTCAAGTTTCAGGCCATTTGGAGCTACCATTTGTGAGATATGAGGCAAAAGGCACAGCATATGCAGGCTGGGGCAGAATCTGCAGCATGTGGGAAAAGGCTCCAATTGACCTATGATCCAATGCCTTAGCCTAGAACTCTTTTTATGCTCTTTTAGCTGACATAAGAAAGTTC
The DNA here is from genome assembly GCA_029747015.1 of Carnegiea gigantea. Taxonomy (NCBI): domain Eukaryota; kingdom Viridiplantae; phylum Streptophyta; class Magnoliopsida; order Caryophyllales; family Cactaceae; genus Carnegiea; species Carnegiea gigantea. Next base: position 789,968 of record JAKOGI010000090.1, on the reverse strand, counting down.
CCAAAAAGTGGGTTTTCAGCATTTTAGACCCATTCTAAGCTTGAATAATTAAGCCCACAAAACCGGGTTAAAACCGGGTTAATTTGCCGTTAACATGCACCTTGCCGTTCTAGGGCTTCTTTATTATCTCCGAGGGTTTAACTTCATTTTGAGGGACTAAACCCTTTAGAAGGTCCCTTGACCTTCCCAAAATAGAAGAGTAACACATCCCAAAGGTTTAGGATGAGGTTGGAATTGAAGTTCCAAATCAGTACAAGGGCCAAGTCCCCTTTGATGGAGTTTGTGAGCATTGAGGAGGAGTTGTGAGTTTTCTTGGACTTGTGTAGGCATGACATTTACTTCAGATCCGGATTGAAATGCTTATTAAGAAATAAAGATTGTGTCCTTATTACTAAGGAAGGAATGCAAGAAGGCAGCTGTGATCATGAACTGTTAACGTTTCTCCTGCAGCTAGAACCTGAGAACTTTCAAGGATCTACCATTATTAAACGTAAATTTGTAGAACTACTCCAAAAAGAGGAAGAAAAGCAAGCACTACAAAGAACTGCTCAAATTTTGCCGACAACAAGACAGATGGAAGGCAAGGATTCTGCCAGACAACTAGCACCCTTACCTTATCTCTATAGAATCTCAAGACTTTGAACTTTCTGCCACGTGTCTGCAATAATTATCAATTGCAATCAACAAATAAATTGCCAAGACTATCAAGTGTCAAGTGTCAACTACAAAGTCTACAAAGACAGATGGCCAGCTATCATCAAGGACCACTATCTTATCATGAGAAATCTAAAAATTTGTCATCTAGTAGGATATGATTGGATCAGCAGCATCTTATCTAGTTATCTACTTATCTCCCTATAGGCCTGTACAAACTTGAAAATATATTTAATGCTTTATAGATAGGATTGTCTTAGAAAAAGGGGGCGGAGGCATTTGGGCGAAGAATAGATTACCCAAAGAGTTATCTGCTTTGTATAATGTTTTAATTTTCCTTTTGGGAAACCAAGTAATAATAGAATTATCTTCAGAAATCTCTCAAATTTATATTCTATTTCTTTCAAAGTTCTAAAGAGGAGAGAAATAGTTCGAAGGTTGAAGTAAGTCCAGTAAGGCCTGTGACAAAGGGCCTGGAGGCAGACTGAAGAATGACATATTTCCTGGAGAGACTCTAAGAAGGGAGAAGGTATAAATTTTTTGAGTTTTCTTGTTGACAATTTTGGTTATTACTTTGGGAGTACCATTTTTGAAAAAATTTAAACAGTGTTTATCTATTCTTTGTTCAAACATGTTCTCTTGTCAAAGAGTTTTTTTACCTTTTTCTACAAAAAGTTACCAGACCCACGTCTTAATGGTATCGAAGCCCATCTACTAATTAAAATTAGGTATCCACTAATTGAAATTAGATGTCTACTAATTAAAATTATCCATCTACTAATTAAAATTAGCCTAAATTAATCCTATGCATAAACTATGCATGCAAATTAAGATATAAGACAAGAAGCTTTAATTATCCTCTACATCTTTCAATCATAAATAAGAGATTGTTGCATAGAAATCAGCAATGCAAATAGTCAACTTCACCAACTCTAAGTCCCACATATTGAATGCTTTAAGAAAAAACCAAAAAATGAGCTATAAAGATATATTACAGTCTAATTATAGATTAAACCAAGAAGGTGATTAGCTGGTAGGACAAAGTTTTAATTTACGAAACTTAAGATATTATACACCAGATCAAGCTTGGGATTTTCTTAGATCTTTTGACTATACTACAAGAAGTATATGACAAAACCTGTTAAATCATTATAAAGCTAGATTGCATTATTTGACAACTCTACCAAAATGTGTACATCTAATCAATATAGATTTAATAAAAGATAATACAACTTTATTGGAACTTACCTTTGAATATACTGTATGGTTTCAACCAAACATGAATATTAATGACTCACAGATAATTATTACATCAATGAAGAAAATGAAGAAAACTAAAATTCAATTGGAGAAGAAAAGGGCAAAATTATAATTCAGCCATTAAATTAAAACAAATTAAAAAAGCATAAGAGCGTAATTTTTCATACTAACACCAAAATTATTTGGTTTTTTTATTTGCGGACGCGCACCCCTACAGTGGTTGGTACAAGGTCCCTGTATCTGATAATACATCTACTACTTGGCTACTATTCATTAACAAAAGACATGCTATTCCAAATGGGGTTCGTGGCTGGGAGGCTCAGGCTTATGGTTTATTTGGGAAGAGGCAGCCTTTTGAGCATTTTTCGTTTCATGTGTGAGTTTTCAAGGTATATGAGACACTAGGCACAACATAATAAGAAGATTGGGAATGAGGAGAGCAGTTACATAAAGATCCTAGGCCAGCAGTGCTTCTCATTATACTTGCGGCTCCAGTGTCCTATATCTAGTTAGCATGAAGTAGAAGACCCTTTTGGACAGATGCAATGTGAACTAATGTTCCTGTACGTCGCCTGAAACAAAGGTTATTACTCATCTATAGGGTTGAATGGGTTCCTTTAAACCATGGTTTCATAGGTAGTAAGCATCGAAGGTTTGTATACCCTTTGGGATGTTCAAAGTAATGGGTAGACAAGGTTTTAGTTAGAATACATAGCTAAAATTACTTCTAGAAGGAATAGTAAACAAAATAACGGAAATAAAATTGGCTAATGAAAACCTATGCACTAGGTCCTGTAGGAAATATTGCAAGTAACTCAATGGCACAGAGAGAGAGAGTGTTAACACTGTGCCGTGGTATACGACTGCCTTGAAAGCAATTTTGGCTCGACCATGGTCTAAATCAAATTAGCCGATTGCTCCTCAAGGTTAACATAGTGAGCCTCTAAACTCGTGCACTCGAGGCCAGAGACTTGAAACACACAATATAATAATTTCCGAGAAAGAGAGAGAACATAACATAACAGAAGAAGAAGAGAAGTGAAGAGCAGATGTTGCTATGTGATTTCTGCAGCTCAAGACGGCTGTATTTAGAGAAATAGCAGTTGGAGTGGAGAGGAAGTAGCTAAAAATAGATGTGGCCTGGCGTAATTGTAAGGCCCCCAAATTGCGAATTACTTGATTCATAGATAATCACAACAAAAGAATTAATGATGGAAGGCACTATCACCGTCCTGATAAGGACAAGACTCACTGAAACTATTCAATCTTGTAACTCATGTTCACATTATCTATTAAACTAAAACACTCCAAGACCAAAGTCCATAATAGTTTAACTTTAATACAATCAACTTAATCATACCATGTGCTAACTCACACTCCACACTACACAAGTATATTGAATATAGATCCAACTTGACCCTGAGGTCAATCCCAACATTCATGCTATCCTGAATCCAATGTGAGCATCTGATGACTTCCAAAGGGGCTTGTTAAATGGAGAAACATGTGATACTTCATCACCTAAAATGAAAAACATGAAAACAATTTGAAAATGTGAGCTAAATTTCAGTACATGCATTCCTGTATTGTAAAAAGAGTGTAGAAACACTGTTGATGGATACCCACTTTTGTAATTCATTTAGTTTGCAATAACAACGAAAATAAAAGTAATATGAAATTGAATTGCTCATTATTATCTGGATGTGAACCCTTTGCAATGATATGATCTATACATAGTTGTACATATGCAAATCTGATCAAGAGTTGGCCTGAAGCTGCATGGGTAAATGATGGGCTGACGGCCTATAGATGATAACTGATGGGGTCACAAGTTAAATGGCAAATCCCTGTATAAACTGATTCATTGATAAACTCATTAAGAGTCGTAACTTGATAAACACGTTATGCTTTCTGAAGATACAGGTAATGGACGTACCTTGAGTCTTTAAAAAAATCTCATCTAACTTGATGAATTGATAACACTTATGCATAGTGGGGAACGACAACTAGGCCTTGCCTCTATTTCATCAATGTCATTGTAGGTATGTGTAGTCAGTAAATGATCCTTACTCGCATAATTGAGTAAGTACAAGTATGTATAATAGAAATTGAGTAATTAAATGGCATACATAACTTCGGTATTTCAATATAATTTCAAAACTAGATTAATAAAAGTAATTAAATATGATAGAAAGTAAATGAAAGCAAAATAGTCCACAATGAGGTAAATGAGATTACAAAAGAAAAGGCCTTGATGGTGATAATTGAGAGAGTGGTTGTGGTCTTTTCTAATAGGTTGCTGATACGGGTTTAAGGCTCGCTGATGTATAGCTTGGTTCAAGATAACAGTTAGTACACTACACTGGCTTGATAAATACATTTGATACATTCTGAATTGAGTAAGTAATAAAGGTTTGAGGCCAAGAGAGATATATCTTGGATCAAAATAGCATAAACTGCAATAACTTGGTCTAATGAATATGGTTTCTGAGTCACAACTCTCCCCACTTCTCATATTTCTTTCATAAATCTATTAGATATAGAATTCCACCCCAAACGAGTCATTGAACTCAATAGAGGCTGTTAAGCTCACTAAACAGGGTATTTTCTTTGTAAAATCCATAATTGATACAAATCTCATAAATAAGCTCCCAAATTGTATACTTGTCTTCTTCTTTTTCATTAATCAAGCTAAAAGCTCTATGAAAGTCCATGAATATTCATTTCCTCCTTAAATGACCTTACTTAGCCCAAAATACACAAAATGAGTGTAAGAAAATGAAAGTAAAGTAGTCCACAATGAGATAAATGAGATTACAAAAGAAAAGGCCTTGATGGTGATAATTGAGAGAGTGGTTGTGGCCTTTTCTGATAGGCTGCTGATACGAGTCTAAGGCTCACTGATGTATAACTTGGTTCAAGATAACTGCTAGTACACTAGATTGGCTTGATAAATACATTTGATGCATTCTGAATTGAGTAAGTAATAAAGGTTTGAGGTCAAGAGAGATATATCTTGGTTCAAAATAGCATAAATTGCAATAACTTGGTCTGATAAATATGGTTTTTAAGTCACAACTCTCCCCACTTCTTATATTTCATTTATAAATCTATTAGATATAGAATTCCACCCCAAATGAGTCATTAAAGTCAATAGAAGCTATTAAGCTCACTAAACTTGGTATTTTCTTTGTAAAATCCATAATTGATTTAAAGCTCATAAATAAGGTCCCAAATTGTATACTTGTCTTCTTCTTTCTCATTAATCAAGTTAAAAGCTCCATAAAAGTCCATGAATATACATTTCCTCCTTAAATGACCTTAGTTAGCCCAAAATACACAAAATGAGTGTGAGATCAATCTCACTCAATCTTTATTATTGCTCTTTACACAATTACTAAAAATGCTTCAAAAAATCACCAAACTCAAAATATTCGACCAAAATTCATGAAATCTTATAGGAAATTTGAAAATAATATGGACAATCTATCGTAAAATTTTTAGAATTTTCCTCTAAGTATACGCTGCACAGAAATTGTAATAACAGCCCAATTTGCACCAAAGTAGGTCAGTTCACTTCAAAATTTCATAACTTTCACCCTTGTTCTCAACTGGAGACCTAAAGCCCCAATATGAAATGATTAAGAAGTCCTGAAAAACTTTTATCTACAACCCAAAACATGAGTCCCACAATAGGGTTCCCAAAATAGGGCTAAAACACAAGTGTGTTAGTTTTGGTCCATTCTGCATAGTTTTGGTAAAACAACTATAACTTTTTCCATAGATCTCAGATTAAGGCGATTCAAAAGCCATTTGAAAGCTAACACACTGAGCTATCTACTCAAAAAATAATAATAATTTTCCCATGTACCAATCATTACCAGGTTAATCCTGAAATCTTCCCCGTTTTCTTAAAATTTCCAGCCTTCTCTATTTTGGCTTTTCCCTCTCTTTTCAGACAAATCCTCAACTTAAACCATTCCTTAAAAGCCTGTAAACAAGCTTTGGTCCATCCTAACATCATACAAAACCACCACACTCAATCATGATCATTAATAACGCTAAGGGTCATCAAATCAAAGATAAAACAATCAAAATCCAACATTTTAACATTAAGCTTGCATGAACATGATTACTCTTAAGCCCTAGCAAGCTCCAAGCTTATTTCAATCAATAAAAACATCAAAATAATCCTTGATTCTATTAATCCAATATGATCAACAACCGTAATTAGGAAAACAAGAATCAAAACCAAAAATCTAAAGAGATAAGTTTAGAATTACTCACTTTGAGCTTGGAAAAAGTAGAGATGGTGGTGAGGCTTGGTGGTTCTGATGATGGAGAATGGTGGCTAGTGGTACTAGGATATCGAGGGAAACTAGAGGCAGCCAGGGTTGGTCAAGAACTGGCTGAAAAATGCCACAAAACAGCAGCAACAGCAGGGGGGATGGGCTGCTGGCTATAGAGAGAGAGAGAGAGGAGAGAGAAGTGGGTTGAAATTTTTGGTTGCATTTCTTGACTTGTCTCACTTGGCTGAATTTATACCACAAAAATTAGCTTTTTGCTAAGCTTTTTGCTAACCATGGTTAAGCTTCAATCACGATAATTAGCTAGGGTAATCATACAAACTTGTTGGGCTTCAAATTAAGCAAAAAAAGTAGGGTTTGAAAAAAAAAACCGCCTCGTAATGATAACGTTTTTATGTCACTTAAAATTAAATTTTTGTAACGATAGGGAAAAATAAATTAAATCACTTTGATTATAATTATTAGGGCCTACTATCGATTTTTTTTGAAATTTTCTTTAATAACTTAATTAATTAATTAATTAATTAACCCGAATTGCAAAATGAGGCCCAAATAAATTTTTTCCCACCGGGATGATTAAATTTAAGCACTTAATAATCTCTAAATCATGCTTACCGGGGCCTAATATCAATTCACTCGATATTTAATCAACCAACAAAACTTGAATTGGCAATCAATGAAACTTGTATTGTAAGGTGGGACCCAAAATGAAATATCTCCCAATCAGGATAATTAAATACGATAAATGAAGGTGAAAATTTTAAATAACATAATGGAATTCGTTCGATAAATAAATTGGGTGTAATTGAATCAATAAACATTATTTGGTTAAATAAATAATCATGACCAATTAAATAAATAACCATGATTAATTAAAATAAATATGATTTCAATAAATAAATATGGTTTAGGGTTGAGCTATTGCAGTGTTCCCCCCTTAAAGAGTTTCGTCCTCGAAACTTATGGAGCTTATTCATGTATGCAAAACTACCTCAAATATCGATAGTTGGTTTTCATTGCTTCCCTCCAAAGAGGTATGATTAGCCCAAAGTGGATAGTTGCTTAATCTTGCGATCGAGTATCTAGGTCCTTAGTGACTTCACTGGCTCGATTACTTTGGTTCAAAATTGATATTCTCTTCAAAAGAAAAAATTTGTTACTGCAAAGGAGGTATTTTACTCTACTGGTTCTCTGTCTTGACCACTAATAAATATGAAAAATTGCATTTCCTAATAAGTACTATAATATTGACTTATAAAGCCCACTGTAATGAGAACTCAAATATCTTTGATATCCAGTCTCTTGATACCGTTGACTAGAGAAGCCCTTTGGAATACTTTATATCTTATATGAACTTTAATTGTCTCCTTCTTTGGTTAAAATGACGATATGACTCTTGTGTAGTCCTTGTGTCACCTTAGTGTGTACTTGAACTGTCTCATTATTCTCAATACTTCTTCTAGCTTAGTCTAATACTGCTACACATTATTTGAGATTATGCCCTTATCAAAAAGTCCTCATTTGTAATGCATCATATGATCTTTCCTCATCAGACTACTCTAAGATCTGCTCTAAGTCTGAATTAAACACTAGAATAAACATGGTCAAAGATAAAAATGATGAAATTGGTAGTCAAGTGAGTCGTTAGGAACAAAAGAAATAAATAATGAGACTAGAAAAGATTTATAAAGGACAGATTAACATGGGGTGGTTAGAATAAAGATAACTATAAGTTTATCATGAATTGTGAAACATAATGCCATAAGAATTATGATTTATAAATATGGATCATAAAGGGTCCAATAAATAATTAACCAAGGAGAAAAATGGCCCGCTTATACTCGAGTTTAACTGATGAATTGGAAACAAGATGACTAGCAATTGAGCTTCAACTAGGTGACTTTATAGCCACAAGCAACAAGATAAGTGCAATAGATAGATGGGACAAGCAGTGTGTAATGGATAGCTAAATGGATTGGATAAGCAAAGTGCAATAGATTGACAAATAGGTTAGATAAGCAAAGTGCCAATGGATAGATGAATAGATTGAGTAAGCTACAATAGGAACACGCCTTTACTCATATGAAGCCAATTCAAGTACAATGATAAAGATTAAATAGGGAATGCAAAAGTTTATTTATTAGAATGTAAGATATATATGTGGGAGTTGAAGTTCAAAATAAAGAGAGTAAGGGGAATATGACATTCGCAATCAGCCATACCAATGAGAGTTGAATTACATTATAAATTCAGAACAAGTTATACGAGCTTATCATCATGAATAAATGAGATGTAAGGTAGGTGTGTGAATTGGCTCTCAGCAGAATGAACTATCACTCATGATCATGAAATGAAGATGGTGAAGGTCGAGAGCACTAGAGTGCTGACAACCATATAAGGTCGAATAAAAATATATTGCACATTTAACAATGGGTTTGCAAAGACATGAAAGATCACACTAATAAGAAATATCGGGTTGAAATGCAAGGGAGATTAAACAATATTGGATAATATCAAGTTTTGAAGATGAGACAAGCAAACAATTCCAAGAATTACTATAAAAGGGCATTCTTGCAAAAGATAAACTATGGTTGCATGGTTTAGGTGTGATATTCGGACCCCAAATCATTCCTGGAAAAGACCTCTGATGTTAGTAGTTAATCCTATAAATCATTTATTCAAGGTATAGGGCACTTGCTTTTGATAGTGATCTTGTTCAACTCTCTGGATGCAGTACACGACCATAAGGTTCCGCCTTCCTTCTTCACACATATAAAATTAGGGTTTCCCACAATGAGACACTTGGTCAAATAACTCCCTTCTGTAACAACTTATCTTACTAAATCTTTAGCTCCTTGAACTTTGTTGGGAGTCATGTGACAGGGGCTCTGAAAATGGATTGAGCACCTAGAACTAGGTTGATATGAAAATCGATGATTCTTAGGGGAAAACAGTCCTGAAAGTCCTCAGATGAAACATCTCTAAATTCACAAACTGTAACTATATATATATATATACACACACACACACACACCGAGTGTGGTTGGCATATCACTAATATTCAATGTATTACTGATACGATAATTCACTTGCTTGCATAGTGTAATTAGGGCGGAAATAGGATTTTTCTTCCTTCGGTCCATAGAAACACACATCTAGTCTTTTCTCATTTCTCAAGCTAACCTTAAGATCTTTACAAGTCATCTTCTATAAGTACACAGTCAGTTAATCCCCATAATGATAACAAGGTCTACCAATCAAACTGGATTAAATGCTCAATGAATATGGTTCTAGCAATACTAATAGAGGCATATTTATTCAAGATAACACATTTAACTGCCTACTAGTCTTAGTAAATTTAAAAGATAAGGGGACAATCTAAAGTGTAAAGAGATGCAACCACGCTATGAATTTTTACAAAGATATTTCTTTATTGGTTATAAATGACATGCATGTAAGCTGAATGAATGAAAGGACGAAAATTCGTAATGAAAGAGGTAAGGCATGCAAATGTCCTGCATATACAAGACATGCAGTTTATTCATGATGGTCATGATAGTAAATCAAATGAATGATGTTATGAAGTTGAGAGGGAGTATTAAGTGATGAAGGTGAAGAAATATAACAGATTACCAAAGCGGCTTTTGAAAAGTCATACGGTATCCGTATGTGAGTAAAATGACGAAGATAAGGGTCAACACTACTAGAAGGAAAATTTTATTCATCTGGTATTTGAAAGGACAATACGTCAAGATGAAGGAGTCAGTCTTATGATTGAACATGATGACATCCATCAATAACACATTTTGCAGTAAATGGAAATCTTAGGTAGGCATATAAGCTTCGAAACTACTGGCAGATGGAAATAGCACAAATCGTTGTTTATCATTAATGCGATAAGCTGTACTAGTAAATAAAGGATTTCCAAAATAATTTGAGTAACGACATGCAGTCACAGCCATAGAATAGAATGCCAACATGACGTTACGGTGCTATATAAACACGAACAATATGGATCCATTTAATTGCTGAAAAGGCGTTCAATGATTAGGTCTGAAGCAACCAAAGGCTTTGCAAGCAATAAATGAATAGTGCCCAAATAGAAGCAAGGAGTTAAACTAGGTGACAGTAAAAATATGGACATAATGATGGCTGAACTGTCAGTAGAATGGGTCAAATATGCTTAGGAAGAACTGTAAATCACACAGTGATGTATACCGGAGGTCATTATAGGCTTCAATATGAAAATAGAGAATTAAACGACTATGATTATTAGGGTTTGAATCGCTTATAAGAAAGGTTGTTCAGATGTGTTTAAAGGATTCCCCACAGATCACATATGAGATTTTTTTCATAACCACTCCATTACAAATCAAGAAAGTGTTAGTGGCAAAGAAATGATTCCTCTAAATAATTCAAGGTAGCTAGGGCAGAAATAAGTCAATGACAGGAAGTAATGGGAGCAATGATGTGGTAAGGTCCTAATGTCAAGAATGACAGCTTAATCTTATCGTATTGCACACATAATGCCAAGTAGCACACTATAAGCTACTAACTGTTATCATCTGACATAAGCACCTATTTTAACGCTCATCTCATACTGGTTCACCTCAAAGATATTATCCCACAAAGCATTTCCTCATCTGGAGGTTTATGTCTAACTTGACATTGTATTGATCCCTTAAGAAGTTGCAAATGGCATCTCAACATCGGGTTTTAACCATCACTATACCCAAGATTAGGTATACTAACACACATCAATAAAACTCTCAAATCCTAGGATAAAACAGACAGAGTTCCGCCTAAAAGTTGACTAAAACCCGGCTTACAGTCAGACAATAGATACCTAAAAAAGGAGAGAAACACGTCAATGGCTCAACGGCCACACGTCGGAGTTCATAACTCAACGGGCCACACACCCGGAGTGCACGATTATAAAAATTTTAACAAATGAGAGAAATGAAATATACAATGTAACTTCCAGATAAATGAGACCATGCCTCACTAACAGGTTACCCAAATGGTTCCACACTCCACTTTGCTGATGCTCAAATCTCAGGATATTACCAAATGATTGAGTCATCCAAATGAAAATGGTTCCTCCATGTACGCCTATACATATGAACTTATAGTCAATAGCTCATTTAACTGGTCCAACATAACTCATACCCACCTTGATAGCTAACTGATAAACACTTGATAGCTCAAAGTCGCCCTTAAAACCTTGGCTCTAATACCAAATCTGTAATGCCCCCAAATTGCTAATTACTTGATGTAGAGATACTGCTAATTACTTAATGCAGAGATAACTCCAAATAAACACTTAATGCTGGAAGGCGCTACCGCCATCCTGATAAGGACAAGGCTCACTGAAACCATTCAATCTTGCAACTCATGTTTACAATATCTATTAAACTGAAACACTCCAAGACCAAAGTCCATAATAGTTCAACTTCAATACAATTGACTTAATCATACCATGTGCTAACTCGCACTCCATACTACACAAGTATATCGAATATAGACCCAACTTGACCCTGAGGTCAATCCCAAAATTCATGCGACACTGAATCCACTGTGAGCATCTGATGACTTCCAAAAGGGCTTGCCAAATGGAGAAACATGTGATATTTCATCACCTAAAATGGAAAACATGAAAATAATTTGAAAATGTGAGCTAAAACTCAGTACATGCATTCTTATATTATAAAAAGAGCGTAGAAACACTGTTGATGGGTACTCGCTTTTGCAATTCATTTAGTTTGCAATAACAATGAAAATAAAAGTAATATGAAACTAAATTGCTCATTATTATCTAGATGTGAACCCCTTGCAATGATATGATCTATACATAGGTGTGCACCTACCAATTCGATTAAGAGTTGGCCAAAAGCTGCGCAGGTAAATGATGAGCTGACGCCCTACAGATGATAACTGATGAGGTCACAAGTTAAATGGCAAATCACTATATAAACTCATTCAATGATAAACTCGTTAAGAGTTGTAACTTGATAAACATGTTTTGCTTTCTGAAGATATAGGCAATGGATGTACCTTGAGCCTTTTAAAAGATGTCATCTCACTTGACAAGTATGTTCCAACTTGATAACACTTATGCATAATGGGGAACGATAACTAGGCCTCGACTTCTTTTCATAAATATCATTGTAGGTATATGTAGTCAATAAATGATCCTTACTCGCATAATTGAGTAAGTAAAAGTATGTATAATAGAAATTGAGTAATTAAATAGTATACATAACTTGGGTATTTCAATATAACTTCAAAACTGAATTAATAAAAGTAATTAAATCTGCTATAAAGTAGATGAAAGTAAAATAGTCCACAATGAGATAAATGAGATTACAAAAGAAAAGGCCTTGATGGTGATAATTGAGAGAGTGGTTGTCGCCTTTTCTGATAAGTTGCTGATACGGGTTTAAGGCTCGCTGATGTGTGGCTTGGCTCAAAATAACAGCTAGTACACTAGATTGGCTTGATAAATACATTTGATACATTCTGAATTGAGTAAGTAATAAAGGTTTGAGGCCAATAGAGATATATCTTGATTCAAAATAGCATAAATTGCAATAACTTGGTTTGATAAATATGGTTTTTGAGTCACAATTCTCCCCACTTCTCATATTTCAATCATAAATCTATTAGATATAGAATTCCACCCCAAATGAGTCATTAAAGTCAATAGAAGCTATTAAGCTCACAAAACTTGGTATTTTCTTTGTAAAATTCATAATTGATTCAAAACTCATAAACAAGCTCCCAAATTATATACTTGTCTTCTTTTTTCTCATTAGTAAAGCGAAAAGCTCCATGAAAGTCTATGAATATTCATTTCCTCCTTAAACGACCTTACTTGGCCCAAAATACACAAAATGAGTATAAGATTAATCTCACTCAATATTTATTATTGCTCTTTACACAATTACTTAAAATGATCCAAAAAATCACCAAACTCAAAATACTCAATCAAAATTCATAAATCTTATAGGAAATTCGAAAATGATATGGAAAACCTGCAGTGCAATTTTTAGAATTTTTCGCTAAGTATACGCTGCACAGAAATTGTAATAATAGCCCAATTTGCACCCGAGCAGGTCAGTTCATTTCAAAAATTCATAACTTTCACCCTTAACCTCAAATGGAGGCCTAAACCCCAATAGGAAAAGATTAAGAAGTCCCGAAAAACTTTCATTTATAACACAAAACATGATTCCCACGATACGATTCCCAAAATGGGGCTAAAACACAAGTGTGTTTGTTTTGGTCTATTCTGTATAGTTTTGGTAAAACGGCCATAACGTTTTCCAAAGATCTCAGATTAAGGCGATTCAAAATCCATTTGAAAGCTAACACACTGACCTATCTATTCACCAAAAATCATAATTTTCCCTCGGGCCGATTATTGTTAGTTTGGTTCTGAAGTCTGCCCTGTTTTTCTAAAATTTTCAGCCTTCACTATTTTAACTTTTCCCTCTCTTTTCACACAAATCCTCAACTTAACCATTCCTTAAAAGCATGTAAAGAAGCTTTGGTCCATCCCGACATCATACAAAACCACCACACTCAATCCTAATCATTAATAATATTAAGGGTCATCGAATCAAAGATAAAACAATCAAAATCCAACATTTTAACATTAAGCTTGCATAAACATGATTACCTTTAAACCCTAGCATGCTCTAAGCTTATTTTAATCAATAAAAACATTGAAATAATGCTTGATTCTATCAATCCAACATGATCAACAGCGATAATTAGCAAAACAAGAATAAAAACCAAAAATCCGACGAGACAAGTTTAGGATTACTCACTTTGAGCTTGGAAAAAGTAGAGATAGTGGTGAGGCTTGGTGGTTTTAGTGATGGAGAATGGTGGCTAGTGGTACTAGGATGTTGGGGGAAGCTGGAGGCAGTCGGGGTTGGCTAGAAACTGGCTGAAAAATGCCATAAAATAACGGTAATAGCAGGGGGGAGGGGCTACCGGCTAGAGAGAGAGAGGAGAGAGAAGGTGGTTGAAATTTTTGGTTGTACTTTCTTGACTTGTCTCACTTGACTGAATTTATACCTCAAAAAGTAGCTTTTCACTAACCATGGTTAAGCTTAAATCATGGTTATTAGCTAGGGTAATCATGCAAACTTATTCGGCCTCAAATTGAGCCGAAAAAAGTTAGGTTCAGAAATAAAATGCCCCGTAACGATAACGTTTTTACATCACTTGAAAAGAAATTTTTGTTACAATATGGAAAAATGAATTAAATCACTTGGATTATAATTATAGGGCCTAGTATCAATTTTTTTCCGAAATTTTATTTAATAAGTATATAAATAAATAAATAAATTAATTAACACGAATTTCAAAGTGAGGTCCCAAATAAATTTTTCCCTACCAGGATGATTAAATTTAATCGCTTAATAATATCTAAATCATGCTTACCGAGGCCTAATATCGATTTATCCGATATTTAATCAACCAAGAAACTTGAATTGACAATCAATGAAACTTGAATTGCAAAGTGGGACCCAAAATGAAATATCTCCCAACCGGAATGATTAAATACGATAAATGAAGGTGAAAAATTTAATTAACATAATGGAATTCATCCGATAAATAAATTTGGTGTAATTGAATTAATAAACATGATTTGATTAAATAAATAACCATGACCAATTAAATAAATAGCAATGATTAATTAAAATAAATATGATTTAAATAAATAAATATAGTTTAGGGTCGGGCTATTACATAAATAATATCTTACCACAAATTATTGTGGCTTGGAGTAAAATATGGGCTACCAAAAATAGTTGTGGATTGGAATAAAGTGTGGAGAAATATCAGTGCAGAATCATTGATTGGGAAGACCAACGGACAAAAATTAAGCAATATTTCTCTAAAAAGATTAATAGGTCCGACCCAAATCCAAGCCCAAGCCCACACCACACCACACCACACCACATCGCGCCTGCGCCTGCGCCCGGCCCAGACTGGGCGGGTGGGCATGCGGTGCTCGCGCACGTGTGGTGGTCATCCTTCCCCACTCCACCAGGAAAACTAGACCCAAATTATTTAGCAAGGCCAAGTAAGGGGGGGAAATATAAACCCCTACCATGTGCCAAAACTCCCTATGTGAGACAATTATAGAGGGGGAAAAAGAGCTATCCTATTGTCATTACTACCAACAGGGTCTCCTTAAGAAACTTATTATATCAAATTTACTGGAATAGTACATAAGAGTGCAATTAATTCAAACACTAAAGGTCACATGTTATTCAAATCCCAGATCAAGTATTCACAAAATATAAGGTATACGAAAGGTAATCTATGTCATATCATTGTCACAAGTTAATAATGCTAACTCTAATTGCGCAATTGATTGCTAAAGTAACAATCACACAATAATCATGTGGTCTTATGAATACCGTGATCACTAACAGAAAGCATAATGTAAGGGGTCCACATAAAATTTATCATGTAATATTTGTACTACAAGGCAACGCACTCATATCTTATAATTATGCCTGGCATAGACCATGCCAATGGTTATTTTACATACTACACTATCAACTGTGGATAGATCCAATCAAAAGCATATAGATACACAAGAATGCCATCCTAGCAAATATGAAACACATAAAGGTGAACACATGTAGATGGAACTCTTACAGACCAAAAATTATGCCATAAGATATATGAGTAATCGACTACTAAAACTATAATGTGAGAGATCAAAAGTCATGCAGTTCAAATAACAACTCATCAACCTTATCATACAGCCTTAACAAGTCAAGTAATTGGACAATTCCAACTATACACAACCACATTAAAGTTATACACATAACAAGTTTTCACTCAGATAGCAGTTCATTCACGAAACACGTTAATGGTCACCATAGAGAGAAGGTCACTAACTAGCAATTTGACCATTCCTATGAGCTGCATATGGCGCATAATGCTATATTTATGCTCAATGAAGACTCGTGCATTGTCACAAAAGAAGCTACCTAGATGCCCATATGCAAATGCAAACCCTAGGTTGTAACCTATGGTTTTAGGACCTTGTTTTGATACCATCTATAACACCCTCACCTTAGAGCTTGAATTAGAGATTTTATTGATTTTAAAAGAAAACAGACATAGTCCGCTCAAAAATTGGGTTAACAGTCTAGGCTTATAGCCTTATACTAGATCGTATGATAATGAAAAATAAAAGGACAATTTTAAGCAAACTTGATGACCACACACTAAAGAACAACAATTCTATGGGCCATAAGCTCGGAGTATGCAAGCTATGGACTTTGATATAAAAAAATAAATAATTTACCACTCAACGGGTCACACACTAAAAGCACAAGAGGTTTACGTCTCAAACCATTTAACTCCAACTAGAAGGAGACATGTAACTACTTAGATGGTTGGCTCACACCACCATTTTTAGCAACAACTAGACAAAATATGACACATGAACTCAAGTGTTAGAATTATGTATGCTTAAAAGAGCTTATAATCAACTAGGATACACCATTTAACTCATGAATGGAGGTATATATACATATAATTCTTTTATAGACATACTAATAGAGCATCTGAGATAAGTGAACTCAATTTACATGAATCTGGAACTTCCATATGTCTTTCAAAAAGAGTTAGATCTGCAAAAAATGAGAACATGGAAGTGAGGTTAGCTGCCACACAATTAATGGATAATCCACACCTTGAAAATAAAACGTTTGCATGCAATACAAATAGGTAGCAATCACAGAGAGATATAGTTAATAATAGCATACTAGCTCAACTTAGTCAACCAGTTCAACAAAATACGACACTATGAGTCTCTACGATGCTATACAAAAGGTCCCTTTGTAAGGCATTTATAAGTTCCGAAACAGCAACACGCAGCAAGATGACTCACAATTAAACCAAATCCAAATATGCTAATTTTAATCAATTAAACTAAAAGAAGGTAATTTCTAATTTAGCTGAAAACTCTTTTTGGAAATTATCACATTTCTCAAACAATGGCTTGAGGTAACCATAAATGATTAGATTACTGGCTCTAATTAAGTAAAATCTTTTCATCAAGTCCCATTTCTAACCTCATGATGTAAGTCATATAATATTGTTTTGAAGCTATTTCGCAAAAATGGGAAATAATTTTTTAACCACATAACGATACTTTTGAAAGCTTTTGCATATTTTCTAATAGTTTTTGCATTAGCCATAACTATAGCACTCAGGGTACCTGAGTAAGAATTGCTTTTAGGGCATTAGTCCGGCCACTGATGCTCTTGTAATTGGTAATTATAGCTTATGACTTTTTGTATTCCCAAGACCTCCAAAAGTCAAGAAAACTTACAGGGTCCAATGAGTTTTGCACTCCTAGGACCTCTCAAGGTTAAAGGAATCCTAAGATTTACTGCAGAGATGAAGTCCACATTAGCACTAGCCTCCTAGCCCATGAAACATTTCAAGCTAAAACTAAAAAGGGTGTCATACGCTTTAATCTTTGTTTTAAATTCACTCTTATCAAAATGGTTTATTTGGTAATAATTTGATCACAAGAAATCTAACCAGAAATCTCATAGTCACTTGAATTATCAAAGATAATTACAAACATGCTCTATTAGAAGTACACGATGAAGCTTGATTCAAAGCATTGAATGTCGTTTAAATAATTTTGAAATTAGGTAGGTTACTTAAATGAACAAGGTAATTGTGTTGCTAAAAGAACATTTTAGAATTTGATTTCAAATATGCTCAAATATAATTTACACCATAGTGTTGAGAGGCTCAAAGCAAGGCATGTTTAGGAGTTAATCAAACCAAATAACGCCCTTTAAATACGGTTTGCTTCTGCTCAACACCAATTTAAGTAATCTAAATTTAAACCCAAGTGGATTTATTGTCCTCAGGTTTGAAACAGCAGGGGTTAGCTCCATACATTTAAGTTCAAAAGGCCTCTTCAAATTATTCCTAGAAATCAACTAATTTAATCTAACATGGTGGAATGATTCAAACAATAATGCTAGCAATTCAGGTAAGTTTAGATGTAAGGATGTAACGATCGAAGGGTTAAATCAACAAGTGGCCCACGTTCTAGTTAATCAAGTTAAAAGGTTCTACTCTTGGAATGAGTAGGTCCTGCAATTCACTTGTATCTAAAATGCAAGGACCTGAATGAAACTATGGTCTAGTTGTTATTCTGCTCAAGAACCTCGCCCTAGAGCAATCTGTTAAACTGGGTGGCAGATCTAATCCATCCATTTTCAGCTCTTCCCCAGCATAACAGCTCCGATGCACAATAAGTGGGGAAAAAAGTATTCTCCAGCCAAGTCCCAAAGCCACAACTCTAGTTTGCCAGTGAATCATATTCATGGTCACCCCAGCTAAACAATCAACTTGACACACAAGAATTCATATCACTGCATAAAACTAACGATGACAATAAATAACATCTCACCTCGTCTCCTTTATTAGCATCACCCTAAACATCGTCCTCAAATATAATTCATATCAACATTTCAACCTAATTTCTTCGTACGTTTCATTCTTAAAATCTTACAAATCAAACTCGAAAGCACTATGACTCTTGGATCCCAATTAATTAAAGAAGCTTTGGGTTTGAAGTTCCTTAGTTTAGGAATGAGAATTACCCATCTCAATTCGACTTCACCTTAGGCTTATACCCTTGCTCCTGGTGTACTACGCTGCTCCATCGTCGCACCACCCCCATCGAAATTTTTAGAACAACCTCCTTTACATATAGTTTGCAGTTGCTTAGCACCAATTTAACCAATCTAAATTTACAAACAAAGCAGGTTTATCATCCTTGGGTTTTAAACAGCGGGGGTTAGCTTTATACATTTAACTCTCGGACTTGTCTGTGAAGCTTCTTTGATTCAATAGGATTGCATGTATGAGATGAATTATTTGCTAAAGGAGCACCAAGTAGGAGGTCAATTTAGGGCTCAATGCCTCTCAAAGAAGGGAGCCTTGGGGGTAAATCATTGAGGAATACACCCTCAAACTCTTGTAAGAGTATTTGAATGAGAGCATGCAAGGGTTTTACTACCTCACTTATGTTTATTTTCATCACTAGAAAGGCAAATAAAGGCTTGCTCTTACTAATGGCTCCCTCTACTTGTGTCCCACTCATGAAGAGGTTTTTCTCACTTTCCTTCACTGGCTTAGTTTTACGCGGCTTGGGTAGAGGCAATGGGGGCAAAGTGATACTACAACCCTTGTGCTTAAATGCACATATACTTGCATGCCCTTTATGACTCACATGAATAACAAACAACTACAGTCTACTATGTAATAAATGACAAGCATCCATAGGGAGAACATCAGATTGCACTTCACAACAATGTGAATAAATCGAAAATGAAATAAGACTTGGTTAAAAAAGGTCACATTACTCCCTTTATTGAGCAATTGAAAAGTGAATGGGGTTGGATACACCTTAGTTGGTAATTAAAGCTTGTCAATGAGTGTTGTTGACAACACATTTATGCATCTTCCTCTAGCAATAATGAGCTCACATACTTTGACTCCAATTATACACCTAGTATGGAAGACTTGCTCCCTACGGGTAGGTTCAAGAGGAACCTGCTTGACATAAATTGGGCAGTTGTTCATTAACATCTAGAGTGATAAAAGTGTGATCTTCATTCTCAAACTCCGTATCATTACTTTCTTCCTTAATAGCTTGGATTTCCTCTACCTCTCTAACTGTGAGAGTTGTCAGGTTGGGACAACTTGCTTGGAAGTGCCCATATCCATGACATTTGAAGTATTTCTTTCCTGCCAACTTCTGTGTTGGTTCACTAGCAATTTCCTTATCCTTATCTAAGGCTTTAATACAGGTTAAAGTAGTCTCGATCTTAAGGCGAGGAGAAAATGCCTTTGTGGAGTTGTGGGATCAATTTGTAAAGGGGGTTAGGAATGATTTTCTACTCGAGTTATTTCTCAACCTTAATAGCTAGATTGCAAATGTCATCAAATGAAAGGCGAGCTTGTAAATCTAACTTGTTAGCAATGTTAAGGGATAGACCATTGATGAACCTAGCAATTATGAGCTCAAACTCTTCATTCTGAGCAATCCTCATTGGGAGTTGTCAACCTCCCAGTACTCTTCCACCTTAAAATTTTCTTGGCTAAGAGAGGTGATCTTGGGGCAAAGCTCTTAGTTATAGAAGAATGGTAAGAACCTCTTATCTATATGCTTCCTGAGTTTGGACTATGTCTTGATCTTGGAGTTAGCTTCCTCTGCTCTATCCCTCTTTAAATTGTCACACCATAAGGATGCATACTATTTCATCTTAAGAATAGCCAACTTAAAAGCCTTTTCATCATTATACTCCTTAAGCGCAAAGATCCCTTCACGTATTGAACCTAATATTAGTAGTTCTTTAGATTGAGGTTTCTGTCAAACTCCAATGCCTCAATGCTGAAATCTCTAAAGTCATTTCTTTGATGCCTTTTCCTTCTTACTCCTCTATCATCATCATCATCACTGTAATCTTCATGAGAGGATGAATAGGTCATGTCCATGGGCCTAACATCAAGTTCCCGTTGGTATGACTTCATTACCTGGATCCTTTTGCTTGCTCGCACTCCCTTGTGAGCTTTCTTTCTTGCTCTTGAAGTTAATTATTGGCCTTATCTCTCTTCATCTAGTGAGCTTGCTCAAGAGGAATGCCGCTAGAATGAAAATAGTCTCCTTCAATGGCCATATTATTGCAAGGAATTAAAGTTTGGAATGATACAGGGGAACTACAAAGTGTGGGGGTGACCACGAAGGGGTTGTGGTCGGCTTGGGAAGTGGAGGGCTGAAAAAAAAGTTTGCCCCGAGATTTATAGGGTGGACTAAGGACAAATCGTGGTCAGCTCTGACCAACCATGCTATGTAGTTTTTGTGGAATTTAGGGTTAGGTTTGGGTTGGGATTGTGTTTAGGATTTTTGGGTATTATTTATGGCCAGAATGAGGAGATGAAAAGAAGAATATCTAAAGGTGGAAAATACCAAAGCAAAATAGTAGGAGCAATTCAAACATAAAGATTGAAGGTTTTAATGGTTACCAAAATGAAGAAACTTTTTACTCTAATACCAAATGGTTCGTGGTAGAAACCATTAACCAAATAAATGCATAAATTTAGAAGAGAAACCCAAGAGATTAAAGAAGAACTAAAAATCCACAAGGAGATCCAATGGAGTAATCCATAAAACTAGCACTAGGATGATCAAACTAATAAAGAAAATAGCAACTAATAAAAGATCAACCCACCATTCAATCTTATAAAGTCTAACCAGTAAGTATTTAAACACAGAGAAGACTCAGATTCATCACTCTCCAAGAGAGATAAAAAGCGATTACAAGCTTTTCATTTTATAGTCCAAATATGAAAATAAGATAATGGATCAGGCCATTATATAGTAGGGTGCCCTCCTTTCTAAGATTTGTATCATCCAATATAATTTTTAAGAAAACAATCAATGAAATTCTAGCTAGTTGTACAATTAAAACAAAGAAAAAAGAGGCCCAGTAGATAAAATGCAAGGCTAAAACTTTTTACCCTTGTACTTGCCGGGTGGCATCCTTCACCATCCTAAATGTGGGAATTTAGGGAAGACATTCTAGGGAGGATTTTCTAGAGATGTCTAACCACTCATCATAAAATCGTATCCCATAAATCATCTATTTGATGGCCCAATTAAGGTCATAATCAAATCCTTGCATTCCCAACCCTGCAACGACCCTAGTCTGGTTTAGGCCTTATACCCCACTCAAATATTGAAATTAGAAGGTGATCTATATCGTTTTGAAACATAGACATTTAGGGCTATGCATCCATGCTGTGTTACTAAAGTTGGAGCCCATTTTTCCCTTCCAAATTAAGCTAGAAGTTGAGGAAAATATTCTTCCCAGAAATAGGAAAAGAAAAACAAGTGGCTATGGAGGAGAAATTAACTAAGTCATGTATTCCCTCAAGGATTAACTCACACCCTCAGAAGAAAGAAAGTAGACCCAATATTGAAAGCAATTAGCTATAAAAATGCAAACACAAACTAGGATGGGGATTGGAAAGAATATGAAACTAATACCTCTCTTGGATAGAAACACCACCAAGATAAGTACTAGGGCCCTTAACTACTCTTTGGATACAGAAACACCACCAAAGAGAAGCCAAGACTCTTGCTAGATCACCAACTTACTCAACCGCAAGCAAGGATAAGCTAGAATAGAGTTTGAGAGTTTAAAGAAGCTAAGGCTCAACTTCTTTCATAAATTTGCAAAAGACACTTATATAAGCTTGCAAGGGGTTATATGCTCCCTCTCTACTTGCTTATAGCAGCTGAAATTCAAATTTAAGCTAGCTGACCAAAGCAATAATCGGATTCTAAGACAATCCACAAAAAGAAGGATGTAATCTTAACTTGACACCTCGTTGGCTAGTCTTGAGGCCTTAGGTGTTAGGTTATAGCCTAGGAAGTACTAGTCAGATGTCGTGGTCATTAATGAAGAGCTCTTCCAAGTGGATACTCCCCTCAGAACCCAAAAATAAGTCAAAATCAGCCACTTGCACTCTTCTAATCAATACATAGGTAAAGAGATTTAATCCATCTTTTGCTGGTTAATAACTGGTCAAGTGTGTGAACTGGCTGAGGTTTTTTTTATAGCCTCTTGATAATATTTTTAGTTTATTATTAAGATATAGATCTTGAAAAACTAAAGTTGGATGTCTGAGCCCAAAACCAAACCCATTTCCAAAATCATGAAAAAGCTAGGCCATTTTGTACACTTGACTTGTACTGCTGATTTGAGGGGCCAAATGAATTCCAAATCTTTACAACTTGATTTATTGGAAAGAGCACTTCTTTAACTTCAAAATAGGTTGACTGCATCCCTAAGTGAAGGCTTAAAAAATTTACACAAAACCAGGTTTGTGTGCTGGATCAAAATTCAAAGGGGCGGAACTTTGGCTTAGCAAGGCTTGGACATCCCTTAAACTTTAGTACTTGAATTGAAGTTCATTTGGCTCTTTTAAAAGGCTAAAGTTGACTCAATGAATTGACCACCATTATAAGCTCCTTATTTAAGGCTAATAATTTCCTCGTCACCTCTTTTAGGCTTATATAGGCTCTTTTAAGGGCCTAAGACAATAATAGCCTTGGATGACCAAGTCCTTGACCCCCATTCCTGGGAGTCATCCTTGCTCTCACTTTGATCATGGCCTTAATTTGAAAGAGAAAGTTTAACCTTGTAGTTTTCTCTGCATCATTCCCAAAGGTTTACCTACACCATAAAGATAAAAAATAGTTTTTAGTACGGAATGACATCTCAATTCATTTTTAGTTTGAAATGAGGGAAAAGAGAGAACTACATTAAAACTAGTACTAGTTATTATCTAAAAGTAAAGCTCAAACTGATGAGCTTAGATTTATAAAGTATCCTTCTAAAAATGCTGTTATAGCCAACGGATGCGAGACAAAGGATTCAGCAACTTTGGACTAAATACCCTAGTAGAAAAACAAAATAGAAAGAAAAAGAGCGATCATTGAATAAGGTGCAAACTCCCAAGGCTGATCATGAAGCTTGAGTTGAAGGTGCTCTAGAGGAATTGATGGGCCTACGCCCTGATAATGATCATTGGTATGTCCACTTGATAATGTGGTAAAATAATGCTTGAAACAATTCACTAATGCTTCTATATTATGAGATTTTGATATTTATAAGAGAGATGTGACTTTTTAAAGGGCATAGGCAGTAAACGTACCTTAATTTTAAGTGTCTTCTTCCCTCCATGTAATAATTGGTCGGAGGCACAAAAGGTTTATAAAATGGCCTCATGCTCTGATCCAGATGAAGTCTTTTATTATTATTAAAGCTACACATATAATAATTGATTTAGTCACGTTCTTTATACGTATGTACGCACACACACACTCTCACAAATACATATTTTTAATTAAGGGCTACATTCTATCTCGCCATTAATTTTTTATGAGTTAAATCATCCACTTATGTAAGCAAAGCACCAAATCGGTGCCCTCAGGAGTTCAATCTAACTAGCATGCTTGTGTGATTTGTGTATTGTTTTCAGGCGATGCCAACTCCAAAACCTGCCAAGGGTGACGCAACATTATACTTGAGTTCTTAACAGCCAGTCTATACATGAAGAAAAATATTTCATTACAATAAAAATCATAAAAGAGTTCTAAAAACCATTCAAATGGCTAGAATATTTCCAAATAATTTTTAAAAGGCAAAAAACTTAATTTTAAAGCAACTTACATGCACAAGGGACTTGTGACCTAGAGCGTGCTATAGTAGGACCTAAACCATTAGGTGGTCCATTACCATGCACTAATATACTCCAAAGTAATACATTTAATCATTGAATGTCAGCAAATAAGCCTAAGCAAAACAAAGTGAAACAGTGCAACGTGATCATAAATGCTGTCGAGGCCAACGATATGTTTTGAAAGAGGCTTGCTAATAAATTATAACCAAAAATATTTACTGTTATTTGTCTTTCGAATAAGTCCAATTCATGGAAAAAAAACTATTGCACGGAACCCAAAAGTATAAATTTTAACGCATTCATTTCAAGTAGAGGCCATTATTAAAGTGGACTGTCTAATGGTGGTTTTCACCGTCCATTAGAACATGCCATCACCCCCAAATTTGTTCTCATGGTTTTAGCCATGAAGTCATTTATTTAATCACCATTTAGGAGTCTTACAAATTGTATTCCCACACTTTTTCTTATTAGAAGCCAAATCCTATGTCCCTCGCTTATTCCTTTGGTTTAAACAATTTAATTAAGAGAAGAAATTAGGTAATTTCTAAAAAATTATAGGCTTTTATATTTCCTTTAAAAATGTGCTAGCAATTCTATTAAATTAAAGCACCATTCCAATCTATCACATTTCCCCATGTGACATTGCTGTGAGATAGCCAACATAATGCATCTGCCTCAGAAGAGGGCGGGCTGCAGCATAGGGAAAGGAATACTGAGTGAGCATCGTTTACCATCATATGTTTCTCATGATGCACCACATACCCCATGGGGATGATCAAGCTACCTACCTAGGTGGGGAGCTAGAAGGGAAATACCCATTAGGTAATAGTGGATTACATTATCATGGGTGTGCTTTTTGGTTACAGTATAATTCTACGAAGGGCACTCCTAAACTCTGTTAGAGCAACACTGTCCACCTATAACTTGATGATACAACATCTAGTGGATAATTTCTATGCAAGAGGAATAATGGGAGATAAACAAAGTGCAAGAAAGTGTTACGTAGGCACCTTAATGATGTAATCCCACATTTAGAGTATGAAGTGGGGTAGACCTCAAAGACCAACAAGAGATAATTCGTGCAGGAACCAAAATTCAAAGTAGTTATAATATTTGAACTTGACACCATGGATGGCAAGAACCCTAGGACGATTGGTGTAGTAGCCTAAGGGCCAATTATAAGAGGTAGCCCTAGCCCAAGATTAGTCGAAGATAGTGCAGACTGGTACAAACATGGAACCAACCTTCTAAAAAGCACTAATATCCTTTTGTGGTAATATGCAAATTCATTTGCTTATGTAGCATAAACGATTCCATGAATAGATCTTAAGATCCTAGTTCACAAGTTGGCCATAAACCCTCAGTTGAAGACTATAAAGTAGAAAAAGTGGCACTTTGCCCGTAATAAAAGTACGACAGTATTAGAATAAGTGCAGAAGTTATTAGATGTAGGACTTATTAAGGAATGCTACTATCCTCAATGGCTGGCAAACATAGTAATAGAAAAAAGACCAATGGTCATGGAGTATGTGTGTGGATTACATAAACCTTGAAAAGGCTAGTCTCGAAGATTGTTTCCCGCTTCTAATGATTGTTCTATTGGTGGATTCAGCTAGCGCTTTTAGTTACACGATTGATGCCTGCTCTGGTTTTCACCAAACACCCATGTGGGAACAGAGTCAAGAATATAGAGCTTCATTACACACCAAGGCCTATACTGTTATAAGGCTGTACCACTCTGGCTGAAGAATACCAGTGCTGTATATAAGAGGTTGGTCAATAAGCTCTTTGAAAGGAAAATTAGTATAAACATTAAGGTGTGCATCGATGATATGATTGTTAAGTCTAAGACTTTATGTTAACAACTTTAGATTTGGAGGCGAGTTTCAATATTCTAAGAAGGTTTAGAATTATATTGAATCCCAAAAAGCATGCCCTTGGGTATCAATTGGTATGTTTCTAGGTTTATGAACAATGAAATTGTAAGAAGATGTTTAGAAACTAGCCATTGTATGGTAGCACTATAAAGGTTTAAATTTACCTTTCTTTCTACAAGTGCCTGAGCTCAATTAAAAAATTTAGATCGACATTAGAAGTTGAGGAAGCAATATTTGTATGAGATGCCTTCACTATAACCATAGCTATGAAGGGAATATTTATATGTATTTATGAACATCCAAAGTGGCTGAAAGCACAATTACAATAATGGAGGAAAGTAAGAAGTAGATTCATCTCCGCTTTATTAGTCATGTTGTAATTACTCGATAACTTAGTTATCCAAACATTAAGAAGTTCATCCTTGCTGTACTCATGATAGCAAGAAAGTTGAGACCTTACTTTAAAGAGCATTAAATTAAGAACTTGATAGATCATCAAATAAGAATAATGATGCAGAAATGTGATTGTTTAGGGATGATGTTACTCTAGGCAGTAGAACTACCTAGGATTAGAATAGAATACAAGTCTAAAACAAGAATCAAAGAATAAGCCCTATCCAGGTTCTTGGAAGAGTATAGGTTCAAGGACAAAGGCCTATGCTAGAGCACACTGGTGGACAGTCTATACAGATGGAGCTTCCACATGAAACGAGCTCGTAGTTTGTTTAGTTATAATCTCTTGAGAAGGGAAGAAATATGTTCATTCCCTAAGGTGTGCATTCTATGCACAAATGATAAATAAGGCATGACGCAATCAGTGCAAGCTTGGTGATGTGTGAGATCTTGGAGATAAAGAATGTCGAGGTTTTTAGTGTCTCACAATTGGTGGTCATTTAAATTAGAGGTGAGTTTGACGCAAAGGGAAACTAGTGGATCAAGTACATAACAAAGGTTCAAGAATCCATAAAAGACTTCCCTAAGTTCGAGATGGCCAATATAGCAAGCTTAAAGAATGATAAAGCAGATATGTTAAGCAAGCTGACAAGTTTATTAGAAACTGACTCTACGAGACCTGTCTTCTAGGAAGTTATAACAGACAGAATCATCAAATCTAAAGAAGCCTATGTGAAAGATGTCGATGACTCCTGGATAGCACCAATTATAGATTATTTGGAGTTGAATACTCCTAAATGATCTAAATAAATAGGAAAGCTAAAAAGAAAGGCAGTATGGTATTATCCATTTTAAGGCAAATTGTATAAAGGAAAATTATGCAAAGTCCCTATTAAAATGTGTAAGGAAAAAGAACATTTTATCCTTGAAGATATTCATGAAGGAGCTTGTAGATCACATGTAGGGGGTAATATACTTGCAACAAAATGTTAAAAGCAGGATTCTATTGGTTTTTGCTCAGAGATCTAGTAGATTATGTCAAAAAATTCAATAAGTGCCAATTCTTTCTAAAAAGTACAGGTAATGACTACTAATGTCTCTTACAATTGTTGAACATGTATAGATGGGGAAAGAGATGTTAGGCATTTGGACAAAGATAATTCATCCTTAGGGCAGTGACTAATTTACAAAGTGGTTAGAAGCTAAGCTAGTTGTAAGTATCAGAAAATAGAAAGCTAGTAGCCATAGACATTTAATTAAAACATATGATAACATGACATGGACTTCCTAGACCTATCACTGTAGACAGTGAAAGTGATTCATTTGTAAAAGTATAAAGGAACATTATAAAGATTTAGGACCCCAACACTTCTGCAACACCCCCAAATGAGCATGTTTCACTATTTGTAATCTCTTTAATTCATCCCATATTTAGAACTGATAAATCCAATGGCTGAGGCACTACTATTGCCCAGAAGGACAAGACTTTAAGTATAAGATGACTATAGCCAAGCATAGATTACAACCATACACATTGAAACATTATCAAACCATATACAAATGGCGAATAACTTTCATAAGATTTGCACCCTAAATAGAGTAATTCTCGATAAGTTTACATCTATAGCAGCTGAATATCTCAAAATACAGCTCCAAAATATTCATAAACTAACATCACTATTGATCCATCTAGATTCCCTTGCTTACTTATTCTCATTAGTTGGTTTACTAGCATAAAGGTGATTCACTAAGCATTTTCCTAAAACGAAACATGACAAACTTTTCACAATGTGAGCTGAAGCTCAATATATGCATTCTTATATTGTTAAATGATCACAAAAAAATTAGTTGGGCCCGCTTTGCAATTCATTTTAGTTTAAAATAGTAACTAAGATGAATGTAAAACTGCATTGCTAGTTATTATTTGGTAGTGAACCCTTGGTAATTGTAACGGTCCATGGATAAGTGTATATCTAGCAAGTTGATTGGGAGACCTAGCCTAAGGCCATATGGGTAACTGGACGGCGAATGCCCCATCAATGATAATTGATGAGGTCATTAATTAGGTGACAAAGCACTTAAGAAATTGATTCATTGATATACTTACAAAAGCATTATAACTTTGATAAATACATTCTGATTTCTAAAGATACAGGCAAAGGATGTACTCGGGGAATTTTAAATACAATCTCACTGGATAATATTTGCGCACAAAGGGGGAAAACGATAGACTAGGCCCTAGTTCTATTCCAAAAATGTCATTATAGATATATGTAATTCGTAAACAATGCTCACTCTTATAATTGGAAATCTTTAATAGAAATTTATTAACTAAATGGTACTCAAAACTTCAATAAATCAATATAAGATAGATTACACTAAAATAATTCTAAAACTAAATAAATTAAGGTAATTAAACTTGGGTAAGATAATTTGGAGTAAAATAGCACAAAGTAAAATAATTAAGGTTATAACAGGAAGGCTTTGATGGACATAAATGGAATATAGGCTTTTGATGTTTCTGAGTTGGACAATGAGGATTTAAGGTCAAGAGGGGTGTAGTTAGGCTAAGGATAGCTCACATTACCCTTGCTTGACGTGATTGACACCATTATTAAGTCATTAGTCTCCCCACTTCTCAATTTTCATTTGGGCTGATTTTATACCTCTATAATGTGGCTGTTTACTAATTGAAATTTAACACAAATGATAGTAGTCAGTTAAATTCAATTATACCAATTTATTGGGCCTCAAATTGTGCTTAAATGAATTAGGCTAGGAAATAAAATACTCCCTTACGATAAAATTTTTGTGCTGCTTGAAATTAAATTTTGGGCATGTTATGGAAAATAATTTATCGATAAACCATATTTATCAGGGCCTATAATCGATTCACCTAAATTCTTATGATAATTCAAACTCAAATTGCAAAGTAGGGTCCAAAATGAATTTTCCAAATCGGAATGATTAAATGCGAGGAAATTAATAACATGCCTTCATGAAATAAATAAACATGAGTTAGTGTTGGCCTATTAGAGTATAACACCCCCAAATTAAACATGATTCACTGTTTGTATTTTCCTTAATAATCCCTCAATTATAATTTGATAAACCCAATGATGGGGGCGTTACCGCTGTCCAAAAAGGGCAAGGCTTGAAACATGAGTACTATAAATAACATAGTTAAGCATAACCTCAAATATATACATACACACCAGATCAATCCATATATAATCAACTGTTAACCAATATAAGGTTTTTACACTATAGTAAAAACAATTCACCATGTAATCTATATCTCCATTCACTGAAGAATTCAATATACAGCTTTAAAGTATGCATATACTGCATTACTTCTGATCCATCCGGATTTCCTTGCTTCACTTATTCTCTTCAACTGATTTGTTAGCATGAGCGCAATTCTCTAAGCATTTGCCTAAAAAAAAACATGAAAAACATTTCGAACTGTGAGCCGAAGCTCAGCACATGCATTCTTGAATTGTTAAATGATCTCTGAATAAATTGTTTGGGCGGTCGCTTTGCAATTCAATGTAAGTTAAAACAGTGAATGAGATGAATATAAAATTGCATTGCTACTTATTATCTGATAGTGAACCCCTTGATACTATTACAATCTATGGATAGGTGTACACCTGCCAAGCCCATTGGGGACTTGGCCTGAAGCTGAGCGGGTAACTAAAGGGCGAATGCCCTATGGATGATAAACTGACGGGGTCACGAATTAACTGATAAATTACTGTGTAAACAGATTCATTGATGTACTTATCAAAATATAATAACATTGATAAATACACTCGGATTTCTAAAGATACAGGCAATGGACATACCTGAAGTCTTTAAAATAATATTTCACTTGATAATACTTATGCACAATGGAAACGATAAAAAAATGTAATTATAGGTAAATGTAGTTAGTAAACCATATTCACTGATATAATTTGTAACTTTAATGGAAATTGATTTATTTAAAAAGACTTCTACAATTCAATAACTCAATATAAGACAAGTTAAACCAAAATGAACTGATTTTAATTCAATATAGGACAAGTTAAACCAAAATGGTCTGAATAATAAATTAGTTAGGGTCATCGAACTTGAAATACAATAAATTGAAGCAAAATAGACCAAATGGAAATGATTGAGGTAATAATGAAAAGATTTTAATTGATATAAATGAAATATAGGTTTTTGATATTTCTGAAATGGATAATGAAAAGTGTGATACTTCTGAAATAGATAATAGAATGATTAATGCCACTAAAATGGACAATAGAAGGTTCAATGCCATGAGGGTGTTGTGAGGTTCATAAAAAGCTCAAATAACCTCAGTTGATCTGATAAACACTAATTTGAGTTATTACTGTGCCCAATTCTCAAATTTCATTTTCATGCTCACTTAACTCGGTTTTCAAACCTAAGTAAGCTTCTATACATAATCAAACTTGTTGAGCTCACTACACTTTGTAATTTCCTTGCAATATCCATAATTATATAGAAACTTCTGAAAATATTTTCAAATGTCATGATTTCTGTATTCACTCATGTTACTGTTTGATGGTCTGCATTAGAAAATCCATATCTTTCACTCCCGACCTCCAATTGAGATATAAAACCCCAATACGTAAAGCTTAGGAAGTCCTATAAAATGTTTATTAAGGACATAAAACATGATTCATATAGCAATGTCCCTAAAATTGGGCTAGAAGACAACCGTGCACAACTTCAGTCTAATTTGCACAGTCGTAGCAAAACGACCATAATGTTTTCCACAGAACTCGGATTAAGGTGATTGAAAGGCATATGAAAGATAACTCATTTTTCTATCCACACACCAAAAATAACAATTTTTCAATACCCCAATCGATACCAGTTTTTCCGTAAATCCTCTTGTTCAAATATGCTCCTAGTTTCGATGTATTCTGCGCAGTCTTCAGTGAATTGGTCATAAATTTGTCCACACAACTCGCAATTGAGTAATTCTAGAGTCTATTGAAAGCTAACGCATCAGGCTATCACTACACCAAAAATAACAATTTTGTGATATGCCAAATAGTACCAGTTAATTCCGGAAGTGGCCCCTATTTCAGGTCTATTTCTCAGCTCCAACTCACATAGTTTCAATCTTTTCTTCACATAACCACCCACTAAAATCACTCTTTAACTCATCTAGATCAACATAAACATCTTGATATTCATTACCAACACCAAAGATCACAAAATCTCATTTAAAACAATCAAAATCCATCATCACCACCTAAACTTGCATGATCATGAACAACTTCAAAGATCACTTGTTTTTAAGATGATCCAACCCATAAGACATCAAAATAATTCTTGATTGCATCAAAACAACATGATTCATGATCAAAATTAACATAAAACCAAGAACTAAATAAAGTTGGATTTAAAGATTACTGCACTTAAGTTTGAATATAAGAAGATGTGAAGGTGGTATTGTGTTTGGTGCTAGTGGTTTGAGGGGGTGGCAGCTGGTGGTGTTGTGGTGGTGGGGCTGGCCGGTAGCAGGTTGGGCAGAGGTCAGCCGTGGAGGAGGAGGTGGAGGAGGAAGAAGATGGTCTTGCTTGCTTAGTTGGTTTATGCATTTTACTTGGCTAGAAATGAAATGAGGGCAAAGCAAAAGACTTGGCTGAGATTTTATCCTCCAAAACATCTCTTGCTAAAGAAAATTAGGAGTAATGATGGTAATTAGCTAAACAAATGGATTCGAAACTTGTTGGGCCGAAATTGGCCTTAAATGAGCTCGGGTTGGGGAAAAAAAAAGCCAAACTGGGTGCGATTAATTAAATTTGTTTTTCCGAAACTCGAAATTAAATGTGATAACATGAAAAATAATTTAATCTTTTAAATTATAATTATCGAGGCCTACTATCAATTTTTCTGAAATTAGTATGGTAAATGAAACTTGAATCGTAAAGTGGGGCTCAAAATTAAATTCTCCTAACTGGGATGATTAAGTGAGAAAAATAAATGTGAAAAATTAATAACATGGCTTAATTAAGTAAATAAACATGATTTAGGGTTGGGCTATTACATAGAGTCTCCCCCCTTAAAGAGTTTCATCCTTAAAACTTGTATTCTTTGTCAAAAAAATGCAAGATTACCTCAAATGGGTGTGGGTACTTGGCTTTCATTTCTTCTTCGGTTTCCTAAGTGCCCTCTGCAGAGATATGGCTTGTACAAAGTACTTTAACTAAGGGTATCAGCTTGTTGACGTAGCTGTTTAATCCTACGATCTAGTATCTAAACTGGGCATTCTTCATACCCTAGATCCTTAGTGACTTCAATAGGTTCGGTTACAATAGCATGGTCAGGATTTGGAATGTACTTCCTGAGTTGTAAGATATGAAGCACGTTATGTACGTGTTCAAGTTCTGTAGGTAGATCTAGTCGGCAAGCGATGGGATCAACTTTTTAATAACTTTATATTGCCTAATATATCTTGGGCTCAATTTGCCTCGCACTCTAAACCTCCTCATACCTTTAGTTGGTGAAACTTTCAGAAAAACCTTATCACCTACTTAAAACTCCAGAGGCCTCCTTCTTTTATCAACATAGCTTTTCTGTCAGCTTTTGGCAACCCGATTATACTCTCGAACCTCCCTTATGGTTTTAGTAGTTTCTTAAATCATTTCTGGGCCTAAGCTCGATGCCTTATCTAAGTCACTCCAACACAAAGGAGTTCTACATTTTCTTCCCTATAGAGCCCCAAACAGGGCCATTTTAATGGTGGACTAATAACTATTGTTGTAAGATAATTCCATCAATGGTAAGTCGTCTCCTCATTTCCCGCAGAACTCTAATACACAAGCTCTTAATATGTCTTCTAAAATCTAATTCACTTTTTTAGTTTACTGATCTATTTCAAGGTGGGAAGAGCTGCTAAAATTTGATTTGGTTCCAAAGGCTTTTTAAAGTGCTTGCTAAAAACGGGTTTAAAATCTTTGATCTCTATCTGATACAATGTCTGATAGAATCCCATGCAATCGAACTATCCCCTCAAGATATAGCTGGGCCAATCTTTCAACTAGCCAAGGACCCCGAATTAGCACAAAATGAGCTAATTAAGTGAGGCGATCAACTATTACCCGAATGGCATTCTTCTTTGAAACAGAAAGACCTAATCCCATGATGAATTCCATTAAGACTGAGTCCCACTTCTAAGTGGGAATTTCTAAAGGTTGTAATTTTCCTACGGGACACTGATGCTCAGCTTTTAACCTTTTGGAAAATTAGACACTTCTCTATATACTCTATGATTTTTTTCTTCATATTATTCCACCAAAAGTATTGCCTCAGGTCTTTATACATCTTGGTGCCTCTTGGATGCGCTAAGTATCTAGTGTTGTGAGTCTCCTTTAAGATCTTCTTCCTTAACTCCACACTTTTGGGTACACATAAGCAATTCTGAAATCGCAAGGTCCCATCTCCATGTACATAAATCCATGCGACTTTGGTCTCTCAAGATTTTGCTTCATCCTATGTTGTTCAGGTTCATTTTCCTCATTCATTCGGATTTCCTCCACTATGGAGGGCTATAAGGTAAGTGTTAATAATTGGACATGTGCTTGCCCATGTAACACTATTGAACACGCAAGTCCTCAAGCACTCTCAAGAGGTTAAACCGAGCACTCACTACAGTGGTTAAGCTATGTTGTGCCTTCCTACTTAGGGCATTTGCCATAACATTTGGCTTTCCTGGGTGATATTGGATGGGCAGATCATAATCTTTAAGTAATTCTAGCCAACGCCTTTGTCTCAAATTGAGCTCCTTCTGGGTGAAGATATACTTCAACCTTTGATGATAATTATAGATCTTATAGGGTACTCTACATAAGTAATGTCTCTAAATTTTCGGTAAAAAGACCACAACCACTAGTTCTAAATCATGGGTAGGGTAGTTTCTCTCGTAAGGCTTAAGCTGTCGGGAGACACAGGCTACCACTTTATCTTATTGCATCAGAACACACCCCACCCCTTTGTTCGAGGCATCACTGTAGATAGTGTACTCTTTACCTTCTACCAGCAGTGTTAGGATTTGGGTGATAGTCAATCGCTGCCATAATTCTTGAAATGCCCTTCTACACTTCTTGAATCAGTCAAACTTAATGGATTTCTTTAATAAATTGGTCAGGGGAGTTGCTATCTTTGAAAAATCCTTCGCAAACCTTCGGTAATATCGAGCTAAGCCCAAGAAGTTTCTAATCTCAGTGACATTAGTGATTCTAGGGTCAACCTTAATCCCCTCCTTTGACACTACATGTCCCAAAAATATTACTTCTTCTAATCAAAACTCGCACTTTTTTAATTTGCCATGTAACTGGTGTTCCTTCAAGGTCTGCAGCACTGTTCGCAAATTGGCAGTGTGCTCATCTCTGTCCTTGGAGTATATCAAGATGTCATCTATAAATACCACTATAAACTTGTCTAAATAGGGTCTGAAAACTCTGTTCATAAGATCTATAAAGGCTATGGGGGTGTTGGTCACGCTAAAAGGCATCACTTGAATTCATAGTGTCCACACCTGGTTATAAACATGGTTTTGGAGATGTCTTCAGGTTTAATCCTAAGCTGATGATATCCAGACCTCTAATCAATCTTAGAAAAGACTTCTTCTCCTTACTGTTGATCAAATAAATGATCGATTCGAAGCAAAGGGTATTTGTTTTTTATGGTGATCTTATTCAGTTCCCTATAATCAATACATAACCTCAAGGTTCTATCTTCTTCTTTAAAAATAAAATTGGGGTACCCCATGATGACACAATTGGTCTGATAAATCCCTTTTGTAATAGCTCATCTAATTGAATCTTTAGTTTGCAAAGCTCTATTGGGCTTTAGAGATGGGTTGGGCACCAGGGACTAGTTAAATCTCAAAATCAATTTCTCTAAGAGGGGGCAGTTTTGGTAACTCTTTTGGAAAAAAATCTCTAAATTCAAAAACTACAGGGATATCTTCTACTTTTTCTTACTTTTCTTGAGTGTCAATGACATAACACCAATACTCATTGCATCATTGTCACAATAACTAGTTCATTCCACTTTCATCCTCAAAATAACCTTAAGGTCTTCATAATCAATCTTGGCTCCATAAGTACACTACTAGTTCATCCCCAAAATGATGTCAAAGTTTGACAAATGAAATTAAATCATGTATCTAGGAAATATGATTTCACCAATAGTAATAGGGACAAGCTTCTAAGAGATAGGGCACTCAACTATAAAATCATTGGGTAACTTAATTCTGTAATTAGTTTCTACCTTCCTATTCTCAAGGTTCAATTGCATGGTAGATATAGCAGATATAAAGGAATGAGTAGTACCTGAATCAAACAATACACAAAATAGCTTTAAAATTAAAAAAAAGAGTGCTATTAACTACCATACTAGAGCTGGTAACTTCCTTCTTGCTCATCACATACGCCTTTTCTACCGCTACAGGCCTTGGAGGCTGGGGCTCTTGGCAAGGTGGGGCCATGGGTTTTGCCGCTCCCTTGTCCACAACCTTTAGTCTTCGGGGATAAGTAACAATGAGATGCTTCGGACAACCACACCATATGCATTTATTAGGTCCTACTTGTCATTCAGAAGTTGTGTGGTTAGTTCTTCCATATTTCCCAGAGGGCTCTACTGAGCACTCTTGGGAGGAGCGGGGGCAGGCTTCTTCTTGTCGACAGTCACGTTCGGAGCTCCCCGCTCGATGCCTTTCATCATTTAATTAGTCGGGTTCACGGCCCTCAACTCTATCTTTACTCGTTTCACTTCAGCTGCTTGCTCATATAACTCTTAGTGGGTGTGGGTTGGTTGATTAGCTAGGTGATTACGAATAGAAAGCTAAACCATCTTCAAATTTCTTCGTCTTCAGTCTTTTAGATGACACAAACTCAGGGACAAACCAGAATAATTCTGTAAACTTATTAGTATATTGCATTACTATAATACTTTCACTCATTCTCAATTCTATAAATTCTTTTTCTTTCTGCTGCTAAACCACAACTGTGTAAAATTTGGCTTTCAATTCTTCCAGGAATTTACTCCAAGTGAATTCAGCCCTAACAACTTATCCTTTGTAGTGTTCTACCAAATATCTGCTTCCCCAATTAGGTAAATCGTTTGAATGTTTACCTTTCTCTCATTTGAAACCTCTACTACTATGAAAATTTTCTCCATCCCTCACTCCTCTAGCTCCATTAGATTGTACTTTCCATCATAGACTTTAGGGTTGTATTGTGCTACCCTATTTGCTAGTTTATCATCTTTAGAAGGGAATTCAAAAGGTGCTGGGGGAATTCATTTCACTTGTTCAGGTATGAGGGTCTTCTAACAGTTAGGGTTCCCAATATTATTAGCCAATTTAGGGGAATCGGCGACATTCCACTAAGGTTTGATGGCATGTTAAACGAAGCTTAGTCACCTGACCCTTGACCATGGTCTGAATTATCTCCCACGGTGTCTCCGCATTGTATTGCATAGATTCAGACATTCTGATTATACATTAAACAAAGTCACTTGATCAATTAACTACAACCAACATATAAGATAAGCATACATAATAGATACAAACTAACATGGCTCAAAAATTATTAAAATAAAAACCAAAGCTTCATTACATCATCGACATAACTGCTTTTTACATAGATAACCATGATTTAACAAAAGAATATCACATCCAATTGGCTAACTAAAGTCGGCCCTTACTCCTACCTCCTAATTAACACGCTACCTAGCCCTAATAAACTAAATTCACCACATTCCTAAAAAGAAGGCGGAACAAGACAACATAGTTAGAAAGATTGGTCTAACTATATACCATGCCATAACCTGCATAAAATTTATGCATCTAACCAACTGAAGTACATACGTGTGGAGCTTAAAATGTATCCTAACTGAGAAGTCAGCAACTAAACCCTAAACTAACCTAATGACACCTAGATAGATCATAAACTAGATCAGAATCGTTCCTAGGCTCCTCACCAGAGTCAAAGTTGCTGTCGGACGTGCCCGACACTGCATCCTTAACAACATGATCAACCTGATACTCCTCCAACTCTGGATCCTCCCCTTCATCCAGATCGTCCTCAAGGTCCTCTATGAGCTCATCGTTAGAGCTAAGCTCCACTACCTCTGGTGTATCAGGGAGATCTATAACCACGTGAACCTCTCCTGGCCCTACTGACACTAGACTACTTGACAGACGAAAAACACCTAGTACAGGTAGGATGGTGGTTCATGGTCTGGTGTAGGTGCAAAGTTTAAAGGAAAATATGTACTGTAGAGTCTCTATAGTGATCCCCCTCTACTCAAACTCCTCCTTAAGTAATAACTCAGTGGTAATGGTAGCCCAAGCCCTCTGAAGATGAAATCTAGGTTTGTCCCACCTTGGAGCTCCAGTAATCATAAAATTATTATATCCAATCCTAAACTCGACCAAGGGGTAGCTATAACACTATAAAACTCGACCAAGGGGTCCTACATGTGGGCTGCCACACTATCATGTAGCAAAGAAATGCGAGTGGCCATAGAAGCACCCAACATCATATTCACCACATATGGATCCATCTAACAAAGAAGAACAAAAAACAAGAACATGTAAGTGATAACCAAACATTTCTATTATCATGAATCTCTAACAATATGATAGTAACCCTCACCCTTCTCACCCTCCTATCTCTACTCTCCATACTCCGTAACTCATCAAGAAAAATCGAGCCTAGCTTTAATGCCAAATCTATAACACCCCCAAATGGGCATGCTTCACTGTTTGTAATCTCTTGAATTAATCCTATAATTAGAACTGATAAACCTAATGGTTATGCTGTTACCGTAGTCCAGAAGGACAAGGCTTTAAGCATAAGTGCAAGATATATGATAGCTAAGCATAGATTACAGCCATACACATTGAAACATTATCAAACCATATACAAATGGCTGATAACTTCCATAAGATTTACACACCAAAATAGAGCAATTCTCTATAAAGTTCACCAAAATAGAGCAATTCTCCATAAGGTTTACACCTTTAACAACTAAATATCTCAAAATATAGCTCCCAAAATGTTCATGAGCTAACATCACTACTGATCCATCCAGATTCCCTTGCTCACTTATTCTCATCAACTGGTTTGCTAGCATGTGGACAATTCACTCAGCATTTCCCTAAAACAAAACATGACAAACATTTTGAAATATGAGCCGAAGCTCAATACATGCATCGATGTATTGTTAAATGATCACTAAAAAGTTGGATCGGCCCACTTTGTAATTCACTTTAGCTTAAAAGTGTGAATGTGATGAATGTAAAACTGCGTTGCTAGTTATTATTTGGTGGTATGGTAACTATTATGATCTATGGATAGGTGTACACTAACCAAATTGATCGGTAAACCAGGCCTAAAACCTCATGGGTAATTGGAGGGGGAGTGCCCTACCAATTATAACTAGAGGGGCCACTAATCAGGTGACAAATCACTTAATAAACTGATTCATTAATACACTCACGAAAACATTATAACTTTGATAAATTCATTCTAATTTTTAAGGATGCTGGCAATGGACATACCTGGAATTTGTAAATGCAATCTCACTAGATAATATCTACTCACAAAGGGGAAAAATGATAGACTAGGCCCTGACTCTATTCCAAAAATGTTATTATAGATATATGTAGTTACTAAACAACACTCAATTCTTTAATGAAAATTTATGAACTAAATGGCACTTAAAACTTCAGCAAATTAATATAACATAGGTTACACCAAAATAATTCTACGACTAAACAAATTAAGGTAATTAACTCGGGGTAAGACAATCTGGAGTAAACTAGGCCAAAGTAAAATAATTAAGGTTATAATGGAGAGGCTTTGATGGATACAATTGGAATGTGGGTTTTTGATATTTTTGAGGTGGATAACAAGGACTTTTGGTGAAGAGGGTTGTAGTTACATATAGAATAGCTCACATTACCCTAGATTGGCCCGATAGCCACCATTTTTAAATCGTTACTCTCCCCACTACTCAGTTTTCATTTACATGCCCATTTAACTCAGTTTTCCAATCCACATAAGCTTCTAACACAATCAAAATTGTTGAACTCACTAAACTTGATATTTTCTTAGCAATATCCATAATTATTTAGAAACTTTTAATTGAGCTCCAAAAATTTATGGTTTTGTCTCTTTTCTCTCATAATCAATCTAAATGCCCCTTTAACAACCATTAAACTTTGTTTCCTTCCTCTAGTTATCTTATTCTAGCTAAACACTCAAAAATTACAACATGATCAATCTTACACATTTTCCAATATTTTTCTTCACATAATCACTCAAAATGCTCCCATAAACTCACTTATTTGCATTATTAAACCATATAACCTCTTTTGGTCCCTTATGGGATTTTTCATAATCCACAAATTTTGGCAAAACTCACACAATATCATGTTTTAAGCCAATAGCACATCCAACCTTGAAATTTCATCTAATTCAATCCAAATTAACATACTTGATTCAAAAGCAAACTTTACTCATGCATGATCATAAAACCCTAGGTTATGCCCAAATTAAGTTTACCTTTAGGCCAGCATAAATGGATTTATTAAGATCACCAACAATTTTAAATTCATTCTTGATGCTAAAGATTACAAAATTAAAGCATAAAGTCCAAAAGCCATTAACCTTACACAAAAAAGCTTACATGATCGTGCATGGATTCAAACTTATACATGAATTACGCACTTCTATAATTATCAAAGCACCATAAAACATCAAATTAGCATTCATTCTAACTTATACAACATGATCAATAATCAATTCCATCATAAAACCAAAAATTCAATGAAGTTGTGTTAGGGTTTTGCTTTATTTACAAGCTTGAAAGAGAGAGATGTAGGTGGTGTTTGGGGGTTGTGGGTGGTAGCTGGGAGTGGTGGTGGCCAACGGCACCTTGGGAAGATGACTGGCGGTAGCTTGGGGTGGCGGCAGCCACCAGCAGAAAAAAGATGGAGGGGGTAGTCGTGGGAAGAAAAGAAAGGGAGAAGAAGAGGAAACAAACTTCGTTTTGGCTTGGTTGATATTTTTTTTGTTGACCTATCTAGATAGTTTGGGTAACTTTATACCTCTATAAAGTGGCTTTTTGCTAATTGAAATTTAACACAAACGATGATAATTAGTTAAATTCAATTACACCAACTTTTTAGGCCTCAAATTGGGCTCGAAAATAAAACATTTCCTTGTGGTAAAGTTTTTACGTATCTCAAAGTTAAATTTTTGGGATGTTATGGAAAATAATTTATGAATTATCATATTTATGAGGGTCCAATATCGATTCACCCGAATTGTTATGATAATTATAACCCGAACTGCAAAGTGGGGCCCAAAATGAAATTTTCAAACCGATATGATTAAATGCGATAATAAAATGCATGAAAATTAATAATATAGCTTAATTAAATAAATACATATGATTTAGGATTGGGTATTACATCTTCAGTTGCAAGGACTCTGGTTGATGGACAAACACAATCTTCTAATAAGCAGACAATCCAACTCTTAAGGAAGAAAACTGAAGGTAACAAAGGGGCTTAGGTGGATGAGGTGCACGGAAACATATGTGCTCC
Source organism: Carnegiea gigantea (assembly GCA_029747015.1). Classification (NCBI taxonomy): domain Eukaryota; kingdom Viridiplantae; phylum Streptophyta; class Magnoliopsida; order Caryophyllales; family Cactaceae; genus Carnegiea; species Carnegiea gigantea. Next base: position 748,503 of record JAKOGI010000090.1, on the reverse strand, counting down.
TTGAGGGCGAGTATTCATGGTTCCACTTGTCACAAACCTGTCATGCTTAGACATTCTGTAGAAGGCCTAATACTTGTAGAAGTTAGTGCAACAAATCTAAATGTATAAGGGTATAAGCCATCATAGATAGACCTGATAAACGGGTCATTCGGTTCGGGTACGAGCCGGGTTGAGTTTGGTACGGGTCATGTTTCATGTCAAGTGACATTTCGGGTCGGTTCGGTTCGGTTTTGTTCGGGTGAAATTCGGTTTGGTTCGACCTTAGGTCAACTGATTTTTTTTGTCCAATAAGTTATCATGCAAAAATAAGCAACTTTGTCGAAAATTTTAGGTCAGGTATGGTTCAGTTTGAAAATAAGCAACTTTGATGCAAAATTATAAGGATGATCAATTAGTCATTATGCTTTGGGAGCCTTTTATAGTTGCTTCAGCCTCTACCTATTTTAAGTAATTAAGAAACCAGCTAGCCGGAGCCTTGGTCACATTCTCTTTGTAAAACCTAGTGGTCTCCTGCTGCCTCTTTAGTTTCACCTTTAAATCCTCATTCTCGGCTTGGACTCTCCTTAAAGCTTCTTGATATTCCTACAGTTGGGCTTTTAAAAGTGCATTCTCAGTCTTGATAGACTTGTACTTAGAAAGAGGAGTAAGAGGATGAGTTTGTAACTTCCTAGCAACATTTTGAAGTTTAGAGGTGAGAACAGGGAGTGCTGACCCTATAAGTTCTTCAAAAAGTGTCTTTCCCAAGCCTCCCTTTCAAAAGAAAAGAAAGGTCATGCTTTGCTTACTATACTAATCGTTTAGGACTAGCAATCCCTTACCTTGGGGATTTCCCTGGGACATTACTGTAACAACACAATGAGGTTACCCAAGATTTGTGAGCAGCTGAGAAAATTGATGACCATCTCTACCTTAAGATCAGCTAAATCTGGCCTCCAGATGGCTATTTTCTCTCGTATTTCCTATCGTTTAAAAGAAGGCCTCTCCTTACCATTCCCTATGTAGGTGGTATAGTTAGGGCTTAGTGTGAAACCAATTGGAAACTTTCACATCCTGTAGAGATACTTAACATACACTAAACCCCTTTCAAATATAAGATCTTAGAAGGTTTGTCAAGGATTGCCCTCCTATTGCTTACGACATAATGGACGTAAATATTAGGAGGTCCTTGAAGCTAATAAAGTTGGAAAACTCAGGGACACAAGGTTTTCAGTTGTGAAGGAGACAAAAAAACTCATAGCCAATAATGCTAGTGATGCTATTGGGAGTAAATTGGCAAGGCCCAACCCTGTAGAGTTCTAATAGTTGTTTGATGAAGGAAGGAAAGGGAATACTCAAGTTAAATTTGAACTTCACCCTAAAAATGACATAAGATCCCTTGGAGTGTTCTACAAAGCTATTGAGCTTTAAAAAGAAAACAAGAAAGCATCAGATAGCCATGTTTATGTTGCGTACCCTTGCTAAGGTTCATAACAATGTTGGTGCATGTGAATGATCATGCGTAAGAATCCTGACCCAGTCATCCTTTGGCTTAATGCTTGTGGTTTTTGTTCCTTTCCTCTTGCTAAGATTGATAATGCATATGATGTTCATGGATTCAAGATCCTGACTAGTTCACCTTAGCAACTTTCTCTCTTTTTCCTATTGTTTGCATGCACTTGAGCAGACAGACTTAGATTTTGCTCATTGCCTTACACAAATGGGGTACCCTATTGAGTCCTTCTTCGACATCTTTATCTTCTTTTTTTCTCTTATTTTGTTTTGTTCTTTTAGGCAACGTGTAGTGCATGTGCATTTTGCATGCATAAAAAAACCCCATTCGCTCCACCCCTTTTGCCTCTCTCTATTTTATTTCTTAGGGGACTGTTTGCTAGGGCTTGATGCTTCTTGTGCTTTGGAAACTAGTATCTTCAGCTTCTTTTCTCCTTTCAAGAGTGTTTGTAATTATGTTATAAGAAAAATCATGAGTGTGAAGGGGGCTCATGAACGCGTAGGACTAGATAAGAAAGGCTTCCTCAGAACTCATTCGTTAAAAGAGAATGGAGACTTATCAATGCTTGGGATAGAAGGAACCTCCTAGTAGACATCAGATGTCATACATCTTGTTGAGCTGCTTCAATAGTAGTAAGTGTTCATATTTCTACTTTAAGGTTGTTTACTTGTTGTCCGCATAAGTTTGATGTTATTTTATTTCTTTTGTTTTCAAGAAAAACTTGTTAGGGGTGCAAGTGCCCTTAGGAAATTTATGAGAAGTCTTAGGCATAGAAAAGTCTAAATACGATATGTACTGAATAATGCTGGTGTTAGGGCCCTCCTTTTGGCCTTAAAAGTCCCTCTAAATTTGACTAATCATTGCATTACTCAAGCAATAGTTGAAAGATTTTGGGGACACTACCAACACTTTTCATTTCCCATTCGACGAAATGACCGTAACTCCTTTTGACTTTGCTATGCTAGCAGGTCTTAGATTTTCTAAGGATTTATTAGTTTATTGAGAACACTTTTCACTTGTAACATAATCGGCCTTTATGACTTTTTGGTACTGTTGTGAACTAAATTCTTCTGGCGAAGTTTCTTCTCTCATGGCAAACTTTTTAATGTGATAGCTGGCCAACATGTTCGCATCATTTTAGCTCGTCTCCTTTGCATTGCCCTTTTTTTCTAAGTTGGGAAATCGTTGTTACTTTGACTATTTGGTTAACCTTATTGACCTCAATAGAGTGAAAGACCTAAACTGCGGGTTCCAAAGATTCCACCCATATTTTTGGAATGCGAATAGGGGTGTGAAAGGTGAATGAAACTTATGGTGAACATAATTTTAGCTTGCCCATCAAAGTTTATGGAGAGTAGCCGAGGTAATGACTTCATGAAAAAATTGTTTCCCTACTTTTGGCTTATGGCCCTTGTAATTAACTGCCACTTTTGTAGCATTTGTTTTACAAGTACTTTTGCCCAGATCAAGGGAGCCTCCTTAATTTCTAGCTAGGGTCTTATGGATCAAGAAGAATAAAGTCTAATGGAGATTACCACTAGGAGTCTCCAGTCCCTTCGAAAATTAATAAGTGCTTTAACGATGGTATTATATCCTTGAGTATCCTATTTGTAGATGTAATAACCCGATCCTAACCCATATATATATTTAAATCATATTTATTTATTTAATTAATCATGTTTATTGATTTAATCACTCATAATTATTCGTTTAATCGAATAATATTTATTAATTTAATTACACTCAATTTATATATTAACCGAATTACCATATATCATTTAAAATTTTCAGTTTCATTTATCGTATTTAATCATTTTGGTTGGGAGATATTTCATTTGGGTCCCACTTTAAAATTCAGGTTTCATTGATTGTTAATTCAAGTTTCATTGATTGATTAAATATTGGGTGAATCGATATTAGGCTTCGGTAAGTATAATTTAGTGACTAATTATTTTCTTACCTTCGATAAGCTTTAATACCGAATAATACAAAATTTTCCAACACGTCGAATAATTTTTCAAGCCCGAACTTAGCTTGTTCGGCCCAAAACCTTGCTAACTTTGTTATTTCACTAATTGCTTATTTTAGCACCAAATTTTAATTAGCAAAAAGTTACTTTTTGGGTTGAAAATTTGTAGCCATATGTGGCTATTAATTGACACTTTCTACACACAAAAATTTAGTAAAAATAACAAGAACCAACTCTCAATTTTCTCTCTCTACCTCACCCCCTTCTACAGAAAATAGGGGCAGCAGTTGCTACCCCTTGTGCCGCCATTTTTTGGTGGCTTCCGGTCATTTTTTCAGCCACCTCCTAGCTGCCCTGACTTCTCCTTGCTACCAACTATTATGTCCAGCCACCAAAATCACTCAAAACAGCCCCATCCTCCCTCTAATTCAAGCCTAAAGTAAGGTATACCCAAACCCTAACTTGTTCAATTTTGAGTTTTGGGGGTTGTTTTAGTTATGATTATTATTTATATGATCAAACTGATAGTTATTATGCAATTTTTATTGACTTTGGAGATGTTTGGAGTTATGGGTATTTGATCCAGAACATGATCAAGTGACTTGAAATTAAGCAAGTATGAGTTTGAGCTTGTTTATGTATCTTGTTGTGATTTGTGTAATAAATCATGAAAAATATGATGTTAGATGATCATTTTGAAGCCAATTATGGTTATTTGGATGTTCACTTGAATGAGCAAGAATTAGAGTTTTCATGATCATGCTTGATTTAAGGGAGTTTTTGTGTTAAATATGTTCATTTGGATCACATGAGATGATTTATGATGTTGGATATGTTATTGGATTAAAAATGAATCTTAGATGATTATAAAGTAAGGCTGTCTAAAGTGATGTTGAGGGTCACCCCATAGTTTGGTAATTTTAACAAGTGATTTTAGAGGGTAATTATGTAAAAAAGAAGGATAATAAAGAAGGCAGCAAGCTGTGAAGGGCCCGAAAATAGGGGTCTGTTCCGGGAAAGACTGGAATTGCGTGGCTAGTCCAAAAATTATGAATTTTAGTGGGGAGCTAGGTCAATGAGTTATCTTTCAAATTCCTTTTTAATCGCCTTAATTCAAGTTTTGTGGACAAAGTTATGGCTTCTTTGCTAGAACTGTGCAGGTTTAGCCAAAACTGACACACTTGTGTTTTAGCCACATTTTGGGAACCCTATTATAGGTATCATATTTTGTGTTATGAATGAAAGTTTTTTGGGACTTCGTAATATTTCATATTGGGGTTTTAGGTCTCCATTTGATGTCAAGGGTGAAGGTTATGAATTTTGAAGTGAACTGACCTGCTTTGGTGCAAATTGGGCCGTTACTGCAATTTCTATGTAGCGTATACTTGGAGGAAAATTCTGAAAATTTTACTGCAGATTGTCCATATTATTTTCGAATTTCCTTCAGGACTTCATGAATTTTGGTTGAGTATTTTGAGTTTTGTAATTTTTGGAAGTGTTTTGAGTAATTGTGTAAAGAGCAGCAATAAAGATTGAGTGAGATTGATCATGCACTCATTTTGTGTATTTTAGGCCAAGTAACGTCATTTACGGGGGAAATGAATATTCATGGACTTTCATGGAGCTTTTAGCTTGATTAATGAGAAAGAAGAAGACAAGTATACAATTTGGGAGCTTTGTTTATGAGCTTTAAATCAATTATGGATTTTACAAAGAAAATATCAAGTTTAGTGAACTTTATAGCTTTTATTGAGTTCAATGACTCATTTTGGGGTGGAATTCTATATCTAATGGGTTTATGAATGAAATATGAGAAGTGGGAAAAGTTGTGACTCGAAAATCATATTTATCAGTCTAAGTTATTGCAGTTTGTGCTATTTTGAAGCAAGATGTATCTCTCTTACCCTCAAACCTCTGTTATTTACTCAATTCAGAATGTATCAAGTGTATTTATCAAGCCAATCTAGGGTACTCACTATTATCTTAAACCAAGCTATACATCAGCGAGCCTTAAACCTATATCAGCAACCTATCTCAGAAAAGGCCAAAATCACTCTCCCATTTGTCACCATCAAGGCCTTTTCCTTTGTAATCTCATTTATCTCATTGTGGTCTATTTTACTTTCATTTACTTTATATCGGATTTAGTTACTTTCATTAATTCAGTTTTGAAGTTATATTAAAATACCCAAGTTATGTATACCATTTAATAACTCAATTTCTGTTACACATACTTTTACTTACTCAATTATGTGAGTAAGGATCATTTACTAACTACACACACTTACAATGACATTTATAAAATAGAGTCAAGGCCTAGTTATCGTTCCTCATTATGCATAAGTCTTATCAAATCAGGACACATTTATTAAGTCAGATGACATTTATGAAACGATGACATTTATCAAGTCAGATGATATTTTTTTAAAGACTCAAGGTACGTCCATTACCTATATCTTTAGAAAGTAGACAATGTTTAGCAAGTCACAACTCTTAATGATCAATGAATCAGTTTACACATTGATTTTTCATTTAACTTGTGACCTCGTCAGTTATCATCTATAGGGCGTCAGCCCATCATTTACCCTCGCGGCTTGAGGCCAACTCTTGATCGGATTGACAGGTGTACACCTATGTATAGATCATATCATTACAAGGAGTTCACATCCAGATAATAAGGAGTAATTCATTTTTATATTACTTTCATTTTCATTGTTATTGCAAACTAAATGAATTGTAAAGGCGGGTACCCGCCAACAGCATTTCTACGCTCATTTTATAATACAGGAATGTATGTGCAGAGTTTTAGCTCACATTTTTGAATTGTTTTCATGTTTTCCATTTTAGGTGATGAACTATCACATGTTTCTCCATTTAGCAAGCCCTTTTGGAAGTCAACAGATGCTCACAGTGGTTCAGCATAGTATGAATGTTGGGATCAACCTCAGGGTCAAGTTGAGTCTATATTCAATATACTTGTGTACTGTGGAGTACGAGTTAGCACATGGAACGATTAAGTCGATTGTATTGAAGTTGAACTATTATGGACTTTGGTCCTGAAGAGTTTCAGTTTAATAGATATTGTGATTATGAACATGAGTTGTAATATTAAATGGTTTCAGTGAGCCTTGTCCTTGTCAGGATAGCAGTAGCGCCTTCTGTTATTAAGTCTTCCGGTGTAGTTTTTCGTAAACCATATCATGATCATTTTTGGGGCATTACAGATTTGGTACCAGAGCTAAGGTTTTAAGGGCCACTGTGAGCTATGAAGTGTTTATGAGTTAGCTATCAAGGTGTCTATGAGTTATGTTGGACCAGTTAAATGAGCTATTGACTATAAGTTCATATGTATGGGCATATATAGAGGAACCATTTTCATTTGGGTGATTCAACCATTTGGTATTATCCTGAGATTCAAGCATTAGCAAAACTGGAGTGTGGAACCATTTAGGTCACCTATTAGTGAGGCATGCTCTCATGTTTCATTTCTCTCATTTGTTTAAATTTTTACAATCGTGCACTCTGGGTGTGTGACCCATTGAGTTATGAACTCCGGCATATGGCCGTTGAGCTATTGAAGTGTTTCTCTCCATTTCAGGTTTCTATTGTAAGGCTTTAAGCCTGGGTTTTAGGCAATTTTTAGGCGAAAATCTGTCCGTTTTGCTCCAAAATTTGAGAGTTTCATTGAGTTGTATTAACATATATGATATTGAGTATGGTGATGTTTAAAGCCTATTACGGGAATGCCATTTGCAACTTGGTATATCTTTTGGTTGAATCAGTATGAGATCGAATTACTGTAGGGAATCCTGTGACGGTGGTTCAATAGCTTGCGGTGTGCTACTTGGCACTATATGGGTGGTACGAGTAAGATAAACTGTCATTCTTGACGTTAGCACCTTATATCAGCAATGCTCCATTACTTCCTGTCATTGACTTATTTCTGCCCGTGTTACCTTGAATTGTTCAGAGGCATCATTTCTTTGCCAATAACACTCTTGATTTGTAATGGAGTGTTTATGAAAAATCTCAGATGTGGTATGTGGGGAGTCCTTTAAACACATTTGAGCAGCCTTTCTTATAGATAATTCAAACCCTGACAATCATAATTGTTTAATTCTCTGTTTCCATAATGGAGCCTCTAATGACCCCTAGTGTGCGTTACTATGTGATTGGCAGTTCTTTTTAAGTATATTTGACCCATTCTGCTTAAAGTTTAGTGATTACTATGTTCATATTTTTACTGTCACCTACTTTAACTCCTTGCTTCTATTTAGCCACTATTTATTTATTGCTTGTAAAGCCTTTGGTTGCTTTAGGCCCAGTCATTTAGTGCCCTTTCAGCAATTAAATGGATCTATATTGTTCATGTTTCTATAGCACCGTAATGTCATGTTGGCATACTACTTTATAGCCGTGACTACATGTCATTACTCAAGTTATTTTGGCAATCCTTTCTTACTAGTATAGCCTATCTTATTAATGATAAACAACGATTTGTGCTATTTCCATTTGCCAGCAGCTTCGGAGTTTATATGCCTACCTAAGACTTTCATTTACTGCAGAACATTCTATCGATGGATGCCATCATGTTCAGTTATAAGACTGACTCCTTCATCTTGACGTATTGGCCTTCCAAACACTAGATGAATAAAATTTCCCTTCTGGTAGTGTTGATCCTCATCTTCATCACTTTACTCACATACAGGTGCCATATGACTTTTCAAATGCCTTTTTGCTAATCTATTAGATTTTTCACCTTCAGTACTTAATAATCCTTCTCAATTTCATAATATCGTTAATTTAGTTTACTATCATGACCATCATGAATAAACTGCATGTCTTGTATATGCAGGTCATTTATATGCCTTTCCTCTTTCATTAGGAATTCTCATCCTTTAATTCATTCAGTTTACATGCCGATCCTTTATAACCAATAAAGAAATATCTTTGCAAGAGTTCATGGTGTTGTTACATCTCTTTATACTTTAGATCATCCCCCTATCTTTTAAATTTGCTGAGACCAGGAAGCAGTTGAATGTGTTATCTTTTATATTTATGTCTCTATTAGTATTGCTATAACCATACTCATTGGGCATTCAATCCAGTTTGATTAGTAGACCTTGTAAAGATCTTAAGGTTATAGAATTATGGGGATGAACTGATCATGTACTTATAGAATATGACTTATAAAGATCTTAAGGTTAGTTTGAGAAATGAAGAAAGACTAGACGTGTGTTTCTACAGACCAAGGGAAGAAAAACCCTATTTCCGCCCTAATTATACTGTGCAAGCAAGTGAATTATCGTGTCAGTAATGCATTGAATCTTAGTGATATACCAACCACACTCGATATATACATATCCATAATTACAGTTTATGAATTTACAGATGTTTCATCTGCGGAATTTCAAGACCGTTTTCTCCTAAGAAACATTGATTTTCAGATCAACCTAGTTCTAGGTATTCAATCCATTTTCAGAGCCCCTATCATATGACTCCCAGTAGAGTTTAAAGAACTAAAGATTTAGTAAGATGAGTTGTTGTAGAAGGGAGTTATTTGACCAAGCATGCCACGGTGAGAAACCTTATTTTTATATGTGTGAAGAAGGAAGGCAGAACCTTATGGTTGTGTACTGTGTACCGAGAGTTGAATAAGATCACTATCCAAAACAAGTGCCCTATACCTTAAATAAATGATTTATGAGATTAACTGCCAACAACAGAAGTTTTTTCCAGGAATGATTTGAGGTCTGGATATCACACCTAAATCATGCAACCACAGTTTATCTTTTACAAGAATGCCCTTCTCTAGAAATTCTTGAAATTGTTTGCTTGTCTCATCTTCAAAACTTGATACTGTCCAATATTGTTTAATCTCGCTTGCATCTCAGCCCAATATTTCCTATTAGTGTGATCTTCCATGCCTATGCAAACCCATTGTTAAATGTGTAATACATTTTTGTTCGATCTTATATAGTTGTCAATATTCCAGTGCTCTCGACCTTCACCATCTTTATTTCATGATCATGAGTTATAGTTCATTCCACTGAGAGCCGATTCACACATCTACCTTACATCTCATTTATTCACAATGATAAGCTCGTAACGTGTTTTGAACTCATAATGTAATTCAACTCTCATTGGTGTGGGTGATTGCGATTGTCATAATCACTTTGCTCTCCTTATTTTAAACTTTAACTCCCACACATATATCTTATATTCTGATAAATAAACTTCTGCATTCTCTATTTAATCTTATTGTTGTACTTGAATTGGCTTCATATCAGTAAAGGCATGTTCCTATTGTAGCTTGCTCAATCTATTTATCGATCCATTGACACTTTGCTTGTCCAATCTATTTATCTATCTATTACACTTTGCTTGTCCAATCTATTTTGCTATCCATTGCACTTTGCTTATCCAATCTATCTATCTATTTATTGCACATTGCTTGTCCCGTCTATCTATTGCACTTATCTTGTTGCTTGTGGCTATAAAGTCACCTAGTTGAAGCTCAGTTGCTTGTCATCTTGTTTCCAATTCATTAGTTAAAGCCGAGTATAATCAGGCCATCTTTCTCCTTGGCTGATTATTTATTGGACCCTTTGTGATCCATATTTATAAACCACAATTCTTGTGGCATTATATTTCACAATTCATGATACACGTATGGTTATCTTTATTCTAACCACCCCATGTTAATCCCTCTTTTATAAATCTTTTCTAGTGTCATTGTTTATTTCTTTTGTTCCTAATGACTCACTTGACTACCAATTCCCTCATTTGTATCTCTGACCATGTTTATTCTAGCGTCCAACTCGGACTTAGAGCAGATCTTAGACTAGTTTGATGAGGGAAGATCATGTGGTGCATTAAGAACATCATATGAGAACTTTTTTATAAGGGCATAATCTCAAACAATGTGTAGCGATATTAGAGTAAACTAGGAGAAGTATCGAGAATAATGAGACAGTTCAAGTACATGCTAAGGTGACACAAGGACTATACAAGATTCATATAGTCATTTTGATCAAAGAAAGAGACAATCAAAGTTCATATGAGATATAAAGTATTCCAAATGGCTTCTCTAGTCAAAGGGGTCAAGGGACTAGATATCAAAGATGTTTGAGTCCTCGTTACATTGGGCTTTATAAGTCAGTATCAGAGTACTTATTAGGAAATGCAATGGTTTTTATATTTATTAGTGGTCAAGACAAAGAACCAGTAGAGTAGAGTACCTTCTTTACAGTAACAAATTTTTCTTTTGAAAAGAATATCAATTTTGAACTAAAGTAATTGAGTCAGTGAAGTCACTGAGGATCTAAATACTCGATCGCAGGGTTAAGCAGCTATATAGTTTGGGCTAATCATACCTTTTTGGAGGGAAGTAGTGAAAACCAACAATCCATACTTGAGGTGGCATTATGTACACGATCAAAAATCATAAGTTTCGAGGACGAAACTCCTTAAGGGGAAAGGCTGTACTAACCCGATCCTAACCTATATATATTTATTTAAATCATATTTATTTATTTAATTAATCATGTATATTTATTTAATTAATCATGTTTATTGATTTTATCACTCATAGTTATTCGTTTAACCAAATCATGTTTATTAATTCAATTACACTCAATTTATATATTTACCAAATTACCTTATGTCACTAAAATTTTTCACTTTCATTTATCGTATTTAATTATCCCAACTGGGGAATATTTCATTTGGGCCCCACCTTAAAATTTAAGTTTCATTGATTGTTAATTCAAGTTTCATTGATTGATTAAATATCGGGTGAATCGGTATTAGGCTTCGGTAAGTATAATTTAGTGACTAATTATTTTCTTACCTTCGGTAACTTTAATGCCAACTAATACAAAATTTTTCCAACACTTTGAATAATTTTTTAAGCCTGAATTTAACTTGTTGGGCCCAAAACAAAAGTCTAAAACCTTGCTAACTTTGTTATTTCACTAATTGCACATTTTAGCACCTAATTTTAATTAGCAAAAGGCTGCTTTTTGGGTTAAAAATTTGCATCCAAATGTGGCTATTAATTGACAATTTTTACACACAAAAATTCAGCAAAAATAACAAGACCCAACTCTCCATTTTCTTCTCTACCTCACCCCCTTTCTGCAGGAAACTAGGGTGCGGACATTTTTTGTGATTTCCGGCCACTTTTTTGGCCACCTCTTAACAGTCCCAACTTTCCCTTGCTGCCAGCTATCATGTCCAACCAACAAAATCACTCAAAACAGCCCCCTCCTCCCTCTAATTCAAGCCTAAAGTAAGGTATACCCAAACCCTAACTTGTTCTATTTTGAGTTTTTGGGATTGTTTTAGTCATGATTATTATTTATATGATCAAATTGATAGTTATTATGCAATTTTTATTGAATTTAGAGATGTTTGGAGTTATGGATATTTGATCAAGAACATGATCAAATGACTTGAAATTAAGCAAGTATGAGTTTGAGCTTGTTTATGTATCTTGTTGTGACTTGTGTTATAAATCATGAAAAATATGATGTTAGATTATCATTTTGAAGTCAATTATGGTTATTTATATGTTCACTTGAATGAGAAAGAATTAGGGTTTTCATGATCTTGCTTGATTTAAGTGAGTTTTTGTATTAAATATGTTCATTTGGATCACATGAGGTGATTTATGATGTTGAATATGTTATTGGATTGAAAATAAATCTTGGATGATTATGAAGTAAAAATTATAGATTGTGGCTGTCTAACATGATGTTGAGGTTAACCCACTGGTTTGGTGATTTCAACAAGTGATTTTGGAGGGTAATTATGCAAAAAATGAGGATAATAAAGTAGGTAGCAAGCTATGAAGGGCCCAAAAACAAGGGTCTGTTTCGAAAAAAACTGGTAATACGTAGCTAGTCCAAAAATTATGGATTTTGATGGGGAGCTAGATCAATGAGTTATCTTTCAAATTCCTTTTGAATTGCCTTAATTCAAGTTTTGTGGACAAAGTTATGGCTGTTTTGCTAGAACTGCACAGGTTCATCCAAAACTAACACACTTGTGTTTTAGCTCCATTTTGGGAACCCTACTGTGAGAATCTGTTACATGTTGTAAGTGAAAGCTTTTTCAGACTTCATAATGTTTTCATGTTGGGGTTTTAGATCTTTATTTGAGGTCAAGGATGAAAGTTATGAATTTTTGAATTGAACTGACCTGCTTTGGTGCAAATTGGGCTGTTATTGTAATTTCTGTGTAGCGTATACTTGGAGGAAAATTCTAAAAATTTTACTGTAGATTATCCATGTTATTTTCAAATTTCTGATCAGATTGCATGAATTTTGGTTGAGTAGTTTGAGTTTGGTGATTTTTGAAAGCATTTTGAGTAATTGTGTAAAGAGCAGCAATAAAGATTTAGTGAGACTGATCATGCATCCATTTTATGTATTTTGGGCCAAGTAAGGTCATTTAAGGGGGAAATAAATATTCATGGACTTTCATAGAGCTTTTAGCTTGATTAATGAGAAAGAAAAACACAATTATACCATTTGGGGGCTTGTTTGTAAGCTTTAAATCAATTATGGATTTTATAAAGAAGATACCAGGTTTAGTGTACTTCATAGCTTTTATTGAGTTAAATGACTCATTTGGGGTGAAATTCTATATCTAATGGATTTATAAATGACATATGAGAAGTGGGGAGAGTTGTGACTCATAAACCATATTTATTAGACCAAGTTATTGCAGTTTATGCTATTTTAAACCAAGATATATCTCTCTTGGCCTCAAACCTCTATTACTTACTCAATTTAGAATGTATCAAATGTATTTATCAAGCCAATCTAGTGTACTCACCGTTATCTTGAACCAAACTATACATCAGCAAGCCTTAAACCTGTATCAGTAGCCTATGTTAGAAAAGGCCAAAAGCACTCTCCCATTTGTTAGCATTAAGGCCTTTTCCTTTATAATCTCATTTATCTTATTGTGGCCTATTTTACTTTCATTTACTTTATATCAGATTTAATTACTTTCATTAATTCGGTGTTGAAGTTATATTGAAATATCCAAGTTATCTATACCATTTAATTACTTGATTTCTACTACACATGCTTTTACTTACTTAATTATGTGAGTAAGGATCATTTACTGACTACACATACTTACAATGACATTTATGAAAGAGAGTCGAGGCTAGTTATCGTTCCCTGTTATGCAGAAGTGTTATCAAGTCGGAACATATTTAGCAAGTCAGATGACATTTATGAAACAGATGACATTTATCAAGTTAGATGACATTTTTTAAAGACTCAAGGTACGTCCATTACCTATATCTTCAGAAAGCAGACAATGTTTATCAAGTCACAACTCTTAATGAGTTTATCAATGAATCAGTTTATATAGCGATTTGCCATTTAACTTGTGACCTCGCCAGTTATCATCTATAAGGCGTTAGCCCATCATTTACCCGCGCGGCTTCAGGCCAACTCTTGATCAGATTGGCAGGTGTGCACCTATGTGTAGATCATATCATTGCAAGGGGTTCATATCCAGATAATGATGAGCAATTCAGTTTATATTACTTTCATTTTTATTGTTATTGTGAACTAAATGAGTTGCAAAGGCGGGTACCTATCAACAGTGCTTCTATGCTCATTTTACAATACAGGAATGTATGCACGGAGTTTTAGCTCATATTTTCAAATTGTTTTCATGTTTTCCATTTTTGGTAATGAAGTACCATATGTTTCCCCATTTAGCAAGCCCTTTTGGAAGTCAACAGATGCTCACTGTGGATTCAGCATAGCATGAATGTTGGGATCGACCTCAGGGTCAAGTTGGGTTCATGTTCAATATACTTGTGTAGTGTAGAGTGCGAGTTAGCATATGGTATGATTAAGTCGATTGTATTGAAGTTGAAATATTATGGACTTTGGTCTTGAAGTATTTTCTTTTAATAGATATTCTGATTGTGAACATGATTTGAAAGATTAAATAGTTTCAGTGAGTTTTGTCCTTCTCAGGACGACGGTAGCGCCTTCTATTATTAAGTCTTAATCATGTTATTAGTATTTTGGGGGCATTACAATAGAAGCCTGTTGGTTTTAATTCGCCTAGTCACTTTTGGCTTTTCTAACCTCCTCTTATTGTAGGTGAATTTTTCCTCATTGGAAAATCGTAACTCTAGCCCTGGAGTATAGGTGGCCCAATGCTATTCTCAAAATTGGATCCTTAAAAAAGGGTCATATAGTTTTGTCTAGTATTTAGCTGAAATAGTTATAACTCAAAGTGCCAACCAATGGCCTAGGTTTGTCCCCAGAGATCCACCCCAGTCCATGTTTTATAAAAAGACCTTGTCTCAAGATGACGTGGCTTAATCATTCAAGAGGAAGGAGATATTAATGAAGATATTAACAACTGTATTAGAATAGGATGGTGAAAATAGAAGAATTCTTACGGAGTATTGTGTGCTAAGAAAATTCTAGTAGTATTGAAAGGGAATTTTTATCGTTTGGTAGTTAGACCAGCTTTGTTATATGGTTCAGTGTGATGGCCAATCAAGAAGACTCAAGTCCAGAGGTTAATATTAATAGAGATGAGAATGATCTGATGGAGGTGTGGCTATATGAGATTGGCCAGAATTAGGAATGAAAAGCTAGAGAGAAAGGAGCAGCACTAATGGAAGATTAGATGACGAAGACCAAACTAACATGGTTTGGTCATGTTAAGAGGAGGAATGCAGATGCAGTAGTGAGGAGGTGTGAGACAATTAATCTTTTAGAATGTAGAGGGGGTAGAGGACAGCTAAAGAAAAGGTAGAGCAAGGTGATTAAGTATGATCTGAAGTTTATAAGACTAACGGAGGATATGGCTTAGGATAGGAGTATGTGTAGAGCTAGGACTACATTGCAGACCATTGATTACGTGTTTTTAGTCATTCATTTTGACTTTTGTTTAAAGTAGGAATTGTTGTTGTGTTGTACTGGCTATTAGTCTATCCTATATTGGCTGCACTCCTGTATGCCAGTAAACTGATCTTGGCGAGGTTGTTATTATTGCACTTCTGATTGCTTAAGTAGTACCCTTATTTCATCCCCGTTATTATGGCTCCAGCGCCGATTGTTGAAGAATAGATTGCTCTTGGTCAGAGTAGTATGTCACTACTTGCTGCTTAATGTACGTATAACTTTTACCCTTCCTTATCTACTGTTCATTAAAATATCTGTTATTTTAAGAAATTATTTAGGTTATGTTTTTGTTACCTTCGTTTCTTAAATGATTTTCAACAGCTAAATATATTCTTAAAATTTTTTTATATGGGTCTGCTGGAATCGGTCTCTCTATGGGTAGTCATGTATATAGAGGTAATGTCGCCTACATCTGAATCTCCCTAGATCCCGCAAAAGCAGGACCTATGCTGGGAGCTATTGTTGTAGTTCATCAATTTCATCAATCATGAATGTCACTATGTTGCATATGTTCGTCAAATCATGAATTATTCAGTAACCTAATACTTTCATAATGCTGATCTTTACGTGTCTTTGCAGGATATACTATTATTGCTCCTATGTCGGGTATAAGTGGTAACTTGGTAGGAGAAGGAAAGCCCCTAACATATGTGGTTGTCCTGTTGGTCCCGGAATCCAAGCATCCGAAGCTTGGATTTGCTCACTTTTAGAGGGTGCCTCTTAATATAGTGTGGCACTTTCACTAGGTGAGGGGGACATTTGCATTCCTCTCTAATCACCGACGTGCTCAGACAGATGAGGTAATTTGCATCTTCTTTCTATTTCTCAGGTTGATTTTTTTATATTATATCCTCTTTGTTAAAATGGGCCCAATTACAATGCTAGGCTGTAGAGACAGTATGCAAGAAGACATCGTTCTTTGAGAGTAACAGATATCCTGAAATTCTCTCCTGCAACCCCACCTAACCTCTCTAATAGTGGTGGAGCCACACCAAATCTATGATCCTGGGATCCCTATGCAATAGTTGCTTTATTGGGGGAGCTTTATTTGCCCTACATTTTGTATGTCAACCTTTCATCTGGGGTAACACATAACGATCCTCCATGATATTCCTGGGGCCAAAGGGGTAACCCTTGACTGGATGTGGGCACAAGCTGTTCTTTAGTTGACTCTGACTCCTCTAATCATCCTGATTACCTCTTTGGTGGAAGTTACAGTCAGTTCAAAGATGATCAATAGGATTATCCTGAAGGCCTTATGCATGATACCGCTATAAACCTGAAATGATGTTGTAATTCAACGTAATTCGTTTATGGTTTATGTAAATGACTTTCTCAAAACCGTGCTTATGCGAAATGTAGCCCCTATTTCTGCCAAGTAATAAAAATGACAAAATAAAAATAAAAATACAATGACATCAATAAGTATCGAGAGCTTAGTGGTCATGACAATAATGCCTTGAAATTTATGAAATATACTAGGAGTTATAAATGGGCATAAATGCAATCAAATAGGCAAGTAGAGGGGAAAAAAATCTGTCAAATCCAAGTGAATCACCAAAGGACCAGACCGGGTTCTACGCAAGGTCACGGAGCGTGATGCTATTTGGCCTTGGTCTACTATTGCATCAGAAATAAGAATCCAGCCACATTCCTATTGGGCAGTCAAATCGATTCCTGCTTGGTTTTGGTATGGCTATTTTATGTAGCTACAAGTTCAGGCTAGGTGTTCTTCAATTCTCATCACTTGTAGAAAACCTTCCAAGATTCACCAATATCTTTCGAGAACACCCTATTCTTTTAACCACTCACCCTTGATGCTAAAGACAAATGTAAGCTCAAAAACCTCCAACTAGGTAGTCTCCTTAGCCTTCGGGGAGTAAAGATCTCAGTGGAATTTCTTAGTACGGCCACTACCTTTTGGGGTCCTAAACATCATGTTTTGTTTTTTTTTTCCCCAATCCGGGGGATCCCCTTAACTAAGGAATTTAGTGGTATACTAGGCTTCCTGCTATACTCCCCCTGATGCCCTCATGTTTAAAAATATATCTTCATAATATCATCATTCCTTAGGCAAAAGCAACGAGGACATCTCCATCTTAGTTGTTGGGGATGAAGTCGATTTTATTACTTTAAAAGGGTAAATGGGCAAGCTTATGAAGGTATGCATAGGTGTAGGGCTATGACCCTATGCCTTCTTCAGACTTTTCAATTTGTTAGTGGTTTTGCGATTTGCCATAATACTGGATGTAGTATTGCCAATCTGTTGTGATCAAACCACAATGCTGCTTATTGTTGCTAGATCTATATTCTTTTTAAATTAACTCCATAGCCACCTTGATTTCTTCATCCTACTACAACATTAAGTGAGTTTTTTGGCCCAATTTTGTGCTGTAACATTTTCTTTATTGAGCCCTTGAACCTAACCAAGTTCTACTGGGCCTATGCTGGATTATTTGTTCTTGCATTCCTTTCTTTTCTCATTTTCACTTTCTTCTTTATTTCCAGGGTTGGGCCTGTGACTGATTCCTCTTATGGGCTTTTTTTTTTTTTTGGATCTGTTGGTGCGCAGATTTACCTTATAGAGCATCTTAAGTTGATTAGTCTTTTAAAAAATAAGGACATATACTTAGCTTCATAATTCTACTAAAAGAGAAGGTTGTTCAAGGATCAATTTATTGCGAATTAGATGAGCTTTTTAGAGAAGAACCCCCATTCACTAGGTAATCCGATGGTGAGGCTTGTGATGATTTGTAACACATGGAGGAAATAACGCCTATATGCATCTTATTGGCCATTTGATAAGAACTTACTTTTTTCCATGGCGGTTAATGAGGCAGTTTAGGCATAGGCAAACTAACCCGGTCATAAAATGTGTCCCTCCACAAAGTTAGAAGAATGACACCATGCGTATCATGTCCTATAGTTGAATATTGGATTTATCGTCCCATAAAAACCCTGGGTTTCGTCAAAGAAAGTTGTTCGAGCCAAGGGAAATGCTATAGGGTCATCAAAAACTAAGAAGGGAAAAAGCAACTTGCCTCAAAGTGGAAGGAAAAAGGTTAGGGATCCTCCCCCCAGAAGGAAACTCCCCAAGTGAAGAAAGACAATAACTTAAAGAAAAACTAGGAATCAACTCTATCTCTTAGTAAAATACATGAAATAAGGTTTTATTTATCTCTTATAGTTGTATGAGATTAGGACTTTCATTATAGGTTGCATGCTTTTTTTATGATTTTTATTGATAATAAGAGTATTATAGAGTTTGGACTTATTTTCACTTCTACCACCATTACTTGAACTTTTAATTGCAAATCCAACCTGACCACAAATTTCTAAACTGTTTGAATTTCAAGGCTTGACCCAGCTACTACTGGAAGGCGCCTAAGATCCTGACCTAGATTTTGCCTGGCACCTAACTCAAATCTTGCCAACAATGCATGGGCCATTGGACTGGGTTCTCTTCTAGGCTAGGTCAATAGGATGTCCATCCTGTTTGTGTTTTTCTTTTTCTTTTTTTGAGGTTTTTTTATCTTTTTTTTTCTTGAGATGGGTGCATTAACAGTGAGTGATAGGGATGGACTATTAGGCTTCCTAGATATCTGCATTATGAAATCAGGCCTCCATAGTTCATTCTACTTATAATATTATTGGGCCTAGTGTGGGCCATATTGAACCTAGTATGCACTCAACTATAGAGAAATTTGTATCATTAGTTTATCTTCTTTTCGGAGCTTGTTATGGGTGTTAGCCATACATAAGCATGTTAAGCACAATACTAATTGTGTTGATTGAGATTCGTGAATTGCACGCATTCCACTCTATCCATATCCATTAGTTTCACACCACATCTGGTAGAATAGTTTCCATGATACATAGGCCTGGGGGGTTAGGCTAAATTTTCCCATACTGGCCTAAATTAGGACCTAATTTCTTTTAGAAACATAGCTCTTTCTTGTAGATCCCTACATTTAACTTTCTTATTAAATGTTCTTGAGATCTGAGCTGAGTACAACTGGACATTATGTAAAGCCCTCGATCGCCTCTCATCTAACGTGATCAATTCCTTATATCGAGCTTTTACCTATCATGACTCTGGGATTTGACTTTTCGTTATTACTCCGAGTGAGAGTATCGCGATTTCAATGGGGAGTACTACTTCTATTCCATATACAAAGGAGTATGCATTGCTCCTATTGAGGTGCAAATTGAGGTTTAGTATCCCATCAGCCAAAGGGTAAATTATTGGGCTAATCTTTGCAGCTTTTATCCATTTTCTCAATTATACTTTGCACATCCTTATCAGTTACTTCTACTACACCATTACTTGGAGGTTGATATGGAAAGGACTTGTAGCAATTAATTTTACACTTTTCAAGTAGGCTTGCTACCTCCTTTCTAAAATGGCTTCCTTGATCACGTATTAGTTTGTGCGACACTTCATATCTTTACATGATGTTGTCAATTATGAATTTTGCCACATGTTTGGAGGTGATTTTACCATAGAGGCTGCCTCCACCCATTTACGAAGTAGTCTATTGCTACTATCAAATACTTGTGAGCCCCGGTTCATTTTGATGTCATATCTACTTCGATGGTAAAAAAGGCTTTGGGGAGGTAAGTTAAACGGAGGGATAGAGGTTCATGCTGCAAATTTGCATATAATTAGCACTTATGACATTTCCTCACATATGCATGGTAGTCTGTTTCCATTATAGAGCAATAATATCCCATCCTCTAAACAATTTTGACTAACATTGGACCTTTCATTGGCGGCCCACATTATGTGCCATGGACCTCCTTCTTGATGTATCATGCCCCATCCTGGGTTATGCAGAGCAGGTTTATGCCCATTTCTGTTTCTTATACAGCTTCCCCTTATCCTCAAAATATTATGAGGCTAATAATCTTAATGCTCCTTGGGATCTTAGGGGAGGAACCATGAGAGTTGTACTCTTTCTTTGTTATATACTCATATATGTCATAATATCAATCAGTAGAACCAATGCCACATACTTTTATAGCATAATAACGAGTTAGCTTGTCTCTCCTCTCTACTGATTATGGCATTGAGTGGATGCCACTAGGAATGTTAATCATCAAAGCTATCACTACTAGTGCATCAAAAAATTGATTGTCTTGGGGGGGAACATGAGCAAAATGCTTAATGAGCTCAACCAAATGAGCCTAGTATGATGCAAAGGCTTCACCCATCACTTTTCACTTTTCATGAGATTTATTTGTTTAATAAATTAGAATCTCCACATACCTGTATATTCTTCACTCCTATTTCTACAATAGCTTACAACTTAATGATGAATGCCTCATACTTGGCCGTATTTTTGGTGAGCTCAAAGTCAAGTATGATAGAGATATGGGTATGTCCCCTTCTGGTGAAACCAAAAGAATTTTTAGTCCGAATCCTTTTCAATTGGAAGCTCTATCTAAATACGTCATCCAAGTATCCTCCTCTACTTGAAGAATTTATTTTTCTGGGGACTCGAAAGTATCTCATTTTTGATCCTCTATTGGCAAATCTGCTAAGAAGTTTAACACAATCTTCCTTCAGTCGATTTCTAGGGAATGTACTTTAAGTCAAACTCCGATAGCATTACCGTCCACCTAACAACTTTGCTAGCAATCCTTGTTGTTGTAATAGGTATTTTATTAGATCCATTAGTGCCACAACTTGCCCTATGTGAGTAAGCACGTAGTGTCTTAACTTCTTGGTTGCCCATACTAATGCCAATGAAGTTTTTTCCAAAGAAGAATAGCAACTTTCATATTCCAGAAACTTCTTGCTCAAATAATAAAGCATCCTTTCTTCTTATTTCGTCCTTTGAGGAAACATGGCTCACTTTGTTATCGTAGTCATTATGAGATACACTACTATATAATAGGTCCAATGCACATTAAGCATGCAATGCTTTTGAAAATTATTGCATATTGGGCTAACGTAATATCTAGTGCAACAATAGGTAATAAGTGTTACGTTTAGATACTTAACGCAACAATTTTATAAAACACTGTAGTATTTTAAGGAAAAAATGCAAGCCTTATTGGAAGTGTTACAGTCCGAAACAAAAGTACAACACTTTGTTGAAAATGTTACAATATGGGGTAGAATGCGACACTATTTCGTAAGTAAATTGTCATAAGTGTTGCATTTATTAGACTTTAAAAGCAACACTTACATTAAAGTGTTGCACTTTAGGTACTAATATAATTGAATAAGTAAGTTGTCCTCTACGAAATTATTAACGTACATTTCCAATAAGAATCACCTCTAGGAAACTTTTAAAAACACATGGCTCCAGGTGCTCATAAGCATTCAATTTAATTAAAATGTTACATAAGTAGGTTTTCTCTAATGATTACCAATAAATATTATATCAGAGATAAATAAGAAGAAATTAAATAAAAA
Organism: Carnegiea gigantea; assembly: GCA_029747015.1. NCBI lineage: Eukaryota > Viridiplantae > Streptophyta > Magnoliopsida > Caryophyllales > Cactaceae > Carnegiea > Carnegiea gigantea. Next base: position 726,664 of record JAKOGI010000090.1, on the reverse strand, counting down.
TAAACTCGAATTAAAGTCAGAATTATAGATACTGAACAACCTATTACAAAATTTTCTAAAGTGCATAACACAAAATATGCTGAAACAAACCCTGATCATTTTAAGAAATTGCAACCTACCAGAAGAGAAGCTTAAGCATAATAGACTAAGAAAAATGATGGTTAACGTTATAGACGATGTCACAAATATCACATTAGGTTGATTATGTTCAACTGCAGTTCGTTCAAAAAAATAGGAAATAGTTGAATATGAGACATTCGTCTCTTGGAATCAGCCTTTCTGTAGACAGAGATGTCTATACGGGTAAAGTTGCCTACGTTTGGATCACTCCATACCCCACAAAAAGGGGACCCACCATGGGAGGTGTTGTTGTTATTGTTTCTAAATATGAGACATTGCTTAGCACGTTCAACCATTGAACTACTGAACAACTTCAAGGGAAATCATCTTAGTCAAACAGACATGTATCATTGAACTACTTGTAATTGATTAGTGTACTTACTAATATTTACTTCTATATATGAAAGAAAACACTTAGAGTACGAAAACCAAAATAACTCACTATCAGATCTTTAAGCTTTTTTTAGGTGAGTGCAACGGAAGAAATTTATTTTGGATACAAAAATTCTATTCTTAACCGTATACTTGGATGAATTAAAAAATGGATACTCCATTCATCCCATTTTCATATTCTAAAAGGAAAAAATGGATATTTTAAGGAAAATTATATGTTAACCAATAGATAATTAGCATGGCAGAAATAATGTTGTTTAGTAGTCCATTTAATGAGTATTTTGGAAGATAATTTTGGGGAAAACCATTGACTAGGAAGATAAAATGGGACAAACGAAGTACCACATTTGCCACCATAAGATAGGAAAATGAAGGTTGGTAAACGTATACTGGATATATTATAAGAGAGATTGGTGGCATGAAAAACAAAAACAATTTTTGATGTATCTGCAAAAATGGAGGTAAAGGGGAGTAATAGAGTCGAGAAAAGATTGATTTTTGTCAGTGAAAAAAGTAACTTTTTACTATATTTAACCTTGATGTTCATAATGTATATATCTTATAATAATTATCAATTATCAAAAAAATGTAGTATTCTTGAGTATGGGCAGTTACATTTAGATGGATTAATAATAATACATATATCAATAAAAGTATAATTCACAAGATTAATACCTAATTTCTAAAATTTTCACAGTTAAGCTTGCTAAACTTTGAGAAGTCACATGATGGATGACTTCCTGGGAAGTTAAGTGTTAAGTATGCTACAAAGGCATAAAATAATGGGTGATCCTCATTGGCCATTCGTTGTATGGCTATGAGAGGGTCTACAATTATCATTATTTTTGTTGAGAACAAAATTTTCATTTAGCCGCATGTGTAGTGCACAAAAAGTGTTGCATTTAGGGGAAAGTCCTTACAATTTTATTGATAAAGTGTTACACTTTGGTAATAAAAGTTATGCAGATGCCTTTACAAAAAAGTGTTGTATTCGTTAGACCAATGCAACAATTAGAATAAGTGTTTCATATTTCTAAGACTGCATCAGGCTAATACCATGAAGTCTGAAGCATTATTTCAAAGAGTGTTGCATTATAACTAATGCTTACATTTTATAGTGCTAATATAACACTTCTGAAGTGTTGTTATAGATTTATTTTATTACAGTGATATAATACAAGTGTAATACTTGGCTTTATGGGTACTGAAACAGTTAGATCGGATAGGAATATCAAATGCTTTTTGACACTCTTAAACCCACTGTGATTTTACTCCCTTTTTTAATTTCCTAAAAGTAGGCTCACATACCATGCTCTTATCTCCTTTTCAGCCTTAAGGGGTGGCATCTCTTGTATCGGCTTGTTCTTTGAGGGGTCAACCTCAATCACCCTTAAACTGACTACGTACCCTAATATCTTTACAGAAGTGACTCCAAGTGCGTATGTTTTTGGGTTTAAGTGTATATTATACCTTATAAGTTGTGAACTGAACTTTAGAATAGTTGGGACATGCCTGGCTCCATCTTTAGATTTTATTACCGAAGTTATCCCAGTGACTTGCTTGCAATGCTCTATTCCCTTATAGGCTATTAATTTTGTAGGATCAAAGCCGTTGTTGGACATGGTAAGGGAGAAAATTACACAAGGTCCTTGTGTTTCCTATAATTCTACCTAAACTGCATCCTAAAGATGTAGCTTTTGGCTAAATTGCCCCAGCCTTACATGGGCTGGTCCTTTGTTAAAGTAAGTGCCTCATATTCTAAATAGCTAACGATCATTGAATATGTCAAGTATAGGGACCTGAATTCCTTTGTCTCCATATAATGACATTTAGGAAAGCCATAGTAGGAGGAGTTATCTCCTTTGTGCAAAAACTGCCCACTAAGAGAGAGTGGATAACGCATAATACTTATGGTTCCCCTTTTTAGCAGCAGCTTTTTAGGCCTATTCTTTCTACCTGGCCTAATGTACTTTAACCGGAATAGGCTAGTATCCTACTCCAAACTTGTGCTTCTTATTTTGAGGTAAGGGCACAGTGATTTTCCATTTTGCACTTCTTCTCATAGCTTGTCCTGACCATATTTTTTGATAATAGGATTCACATTCAAGTTTGAATGAGCACCAAAGTCAAAAGGCTCTTGATTCTTTTTAAAAATGGGTACTATTTCAAAATTATAGAGCTCCTCATAATCATAGGCATGATCTATTTCTAGCACTGACACCTTGTTAGTAATAGTAGCACATAGATCATCCCCTTTAATATTGACCCCCTATCCTTTTATTAGCATCTTGACCTTCTAATGTAGTGTACATAGTACAGCTCGGTGTTCATGTAGCCTAGGGTGCCAAAGCGTAGGTTAAAGGTAGTCAGAATGTCAAGAACTTGGAATTTCACATTCCTTTCAAAGAGACCTATACTAGTCGAAATGAGAATAGTGCCAAGAACTACCTTTTTCGAGTTCTTGTAAGCCCATAAGTATATAGTAGCTTGAATAGATGATATTCTTTGATTCCCAACCTTCTCGTAGTTCTCTACAGCCATAGGCTCATAATTAACCTATTATAAACCAAAGCAAGTTGCATATATACCGGTACAGGCAAGTGATAGTAACATACAAGCCGTTGTTGTGCACTGAACTCCTAGTGACAGATCCCTATTACCAAAGGTTATCACTCCTTTACATATATGGATTAGGGCTACAATTTCTCCAGGTGTGGTTTCAAGAGACAAGTTGATCTTGCTTAGTTCTTTGATTAAAATTTATCTATGCTTTGGGAGGCAGCTATGAGCTGCCAGGTGGTAACATTAGTTTTAAGCTTCTTTATTTGCTTTAATGTGGAGTCATCATGTTGCCTCTTTGCCTCCTTTTCTTTTTTCTTGGGTCTATTGTGGACCTTTTTTGGATTGGTGTTGTCTAGTCTTTGAGAGGTGTTGAACCTTGGCATCGTCTTTTTCTCCCTAAAAGTCTTCATCATCATTTTCTTTCATACGTCATCATCATCACTGTCTTTAGTAGTCGAACAGCCTCCTTGCATCTCATACACCTGTTATTCACTGCTTTTCAATAGATTATGAACCGTTAAATGCTATATCGACATGTAAAAATCAGGCTTGGGCCCGTTTGCACTCAATATATATGCAAATGGGTCCTATTCCTCTTCTAGACGACTGCTAATGGTGAAGATGCTACCATAGTCTCGTAATAGATTTTTTTATCATTGTTAGGCTTTTAGGTCGCTTTGGGCAAAGGAAGTTGTCCTCAACCTAAAGCATCTTTTTTGACCTATTCTTGAAAGTCCACTTATTTTAAGCATAATGTCTCTAAGCCTGATGATCTTTTCTGACCTATTCTTGAAAGTCCAATAATTTTCAGCATGATGCCCCCAAGTCTAGTACTTAGTTGGATCAAAGGACTTACATTTCCTAGTAACCTTGGTTTTCAGTCTAACCTTATGAAGGTCAATCTTTTCTTTACCAATAATCGTTCGAGAGCTTGATTGTAGATGGTCCCATAGGAGTGTACTCGGTGTAATGATTTAGTGCATGCACTTCTTTACTTTTAAAGTTATTGTTTTTCTTATCCTTGTTATAGAAGTTATTCTTTCAATTGGCACCTGCCTTTGCGGGCACTTCTCTAGACAGTTCTTCCTCCACAAGCATACCAGCGTTTCATAATGTAGTAAAAATTCTCAAAAGGTATAAATATTAGGTGTTGCCTATAAGTGTGTTGTAGGTTCCTGATGAACAACCTCATTGTATAAGCTTCTGAGGGTTAGTCCACCACGTGGATGATCTTTGCCCTCTATCGAGCAAAGGGGCAAAAGAAGCCTTTCTTTTCCTCATACTTGATTTGCTCTGAATCCCTTAGTGTACTTGGTAGCGCAGCAATTGTACAAATACTAATGCAGGAACTCTTTGCAAAGATCATCCCGTTTCATGAGCTTTTATAGGGTAACAACATTATGATCCTTGTAAAACATCGAAGGAAATATAATGTGGAAAATATCACTGTCAATCCTTTTTAAACTCTTACCACTAACATAATTCCTCGCATGTTAGTGAGCATTTTCAGTCCCATGGAATTTGATGTTGCGTATAGGGAATTTTGGGAGTAATTTTCCCATCGGTATTGAAGTGAATCGTACGTAATCAGTGAATAATTGTTAAACATTACAAATTGTTTGAGTAATTGCTTGATAATGGTTTGGAGGGTGGTGGCTATCAATTCCATCTTTTCTTTGGTTTTCATAAATAACAAAAAGTGCTCAGTAGTAGCTCATCCCGATGCGTTTTTTAAGGGAAAATAAAGTCATGCTGACTTATGAACTAACTCCTAATGCCGAGAGCCCAGTATGCTAACTTCACGTCATGAATACAGACCTAACACAGACTAAAAGCAGCTAAGTTTTGTATGACTGAACCCCTGCCAGGATCCCGACTATGCCTCTATTGGGCCTAGGGGTAACTTCTACCTATTCTTCTGAATACAGATTGATCTACTGGGATGCAAACCCCTTTCCCTAGACGGGTTCTTCTTAGACTATGACCTCCATTGATTGATCACTTAAACTGGGGCTAGAACTTGTATGTGTTTAGGTCAAGAGACCCCTTAGAGCCTAATTGGCCTAAAATCCATTTGGTCCCTAACCCATGTTACTATACTTGATATATCCTAATTTGAACTCTCCTAAGACCTACAGTGTCAATGCATGGTCCTTGGGCAAAAGGTTGTTGGGTTGTATAAGAACACATTTAAACACACAGATTAGTTCCATTCTTGTAATACCCACATTTTATTTAAGCTGTCTAGCCTGTTTCTTGCTATTACGAAGTCGTATTTTATAGTTTTAGCCAAATAAAATTAGTATCGATGGGATTGCTTAAGTGATCATGTCACTAAAAAGACGATTATTATTATTATTGTTGATTTTGAAATTTAATTCGTGCTAATTTGGGCATTAAATTGTGCCGATAGTTTAATTTAGTCGTTTCCTTAATACGACTAGATTGTCAAGTTTGGGATTTGTTTTGTTAAATATTAGACCGAACCTTATTATCGAGAACAAATAAATTGATGAGAGATTGTGTTACCGGCTTTATACTAAGATACGTGAGATTGGGCTGGTAATATTAGTTGAATGGGTGAGCCACAACACAAAAAAGGGAAAATGGATAAAAATGGGGGGATAAAGCCCCTTCTTCTTCCCATGAAAAGCTCAATAGGGGAGGGGGTTCCTCACCCAGCCCTCGTAACCCCAGCAGAGAGAAAGAGAAAGAGAGAGAGAGAAAGAAAGGGTGAGAGAGACCGAAGAAGAGACAAAGAGGGCAACAGATAGCGTAACTCCTAACAGCTCGCTCTGCTGCCCATCCCATGCAACAACCCACTTCAAGAGAGAGAAAGAGAGGGATTGAGCGAGCGAGCGAGAGAGAGAGAGAGAGAGAGAGAGAGAGAGAGAGAGAGAGAGAGAGAGAGAGAGAGGAGCTGGCAAGGCAGTGCGGTGACGGCAGCATGGTGGCGGCGCGACGCTGGTTACCGCTTAGTTTGTACAGCAGCCATCGTGACACACTGAGAGAGGGAAAGATCGAGTGAGGCAGCATGGTTGGGGTTTTAAAACCCTAGCCACCACGTAGCCACCAAACACTACCACGCCTGGCTGGAATGGACTCCGGTTATCATGGCAACGCCTTAGGGGAGAGAGCAGCGACTCTGATTCAAAACAGTGGTGTGAGAAAGGACAGATCAAGGGTTTGTACCTCGAACCTGAGTGTAGCAGCAAATTAGGAGTCGAAATTTCAGGTTCCGGAGCATCCACAACAGCGCCCAAAAGCCCTTGGAAGGGGTCCTAGCTTGGAGTCTAGGTGGGTGGTCCCTGATCCCTAAACCTACTACTAATTTGCAAATGTTTTTGAAACATTTGTGATGACTGATTTACTAGGTAGGTTGAAACAATAACGAGTTGAGAAATTCCAACTAGTTAGTGAATGATTTGGGTTGAACTAAAATGATTTTGAGGATTATTATGGTCGGTGCTGTGAGGAGGGAGTTAGGTTGAGTATTTTGAAATGGTAAATTACGGAAGTGTTGAGATGTGGTAATCGTGTACTTGCTTCTGTGATTGAGCATGCTTGCCTGAATCTTGAACTTATTTCGAGAATTGTCATGACAATAGGTAGATGTCAAGTTCTTCAAGCCTTTGAATGTGCGTCATTGGATCAAGATTGTGATTTTGTTAGCCTATGACTTGTATAGGTTATGTGAGTATATCACGAGTGAGTTCTATGCCCAAGTGTTGCTGCCTTGGCAGGTCAAGTTGCCTCTTCGTGTTGAAGGGTCTTGCGTTGAATAATTTATGAAATATGAGCCAGTTTGATTAAAGCCTGCTTGATTCACTATTAAGCATGCGCTACCATTCTAGCATTAATGCGTTTGAATAATTAAATTCTTCAAGTAATTTATTTAGGAGTAGTTTGTTCATTACCACGGCTAAAACAACGCCCTAACTGCTTAAACAAGTGGCTTGAATGTTTACTGCTCCCTTAGTTGTTTCCTGAAGTTACTTAAATGGCCATCGGGTTGGAAACAGTGCAAATTATAAATGAATGTGTTTGTGTTATGCTTAAAGACGTGCGTTAATAAGCATGTATGCAAAATACTATGATATGACAAGCATGTTGGGTTATGTGATCTGTAATGACTGTAGACCATTCATTTGCCAAGGATATTTTTAAGCGAAACTAACGATGAATGCGTTGTAGGCATTTAAGCCTTTCAGACAATTTTTAATGACATTTCCTTTGAAAAATAAATGCGTATTTGGCCATTAACTCATCTAGAAGCATAATGTGATAAGATGAATGGTCGTATGCTTTTCAGCAGTTAAATGGCTCTGTTAAGGAGTTTAGCCTTCATGAGAATGAGAGTTCTGAGATAAAATCTATGTGAAATGACCATTGCATCTAAAATGTACAGAAATTGAGATATCCATGTGTGAATGTAACTGTTAACGTTTAAAAACGAGTTCCATACCACATGTCTTAAAGAGTGAATGAATATGCAAACATTAACTCATTTTATGCATATTTTACTAAATGAGTGGTTTCATGCTTTCTAAATCGATTTGAAATCATAAAGGCTTCGAGCCTCGTGGGAATGAGAATATCATTTTTTGTGATATAATGAATGTTTTAATGCAAATGCACTTAGAGGTGAGATGCACCTAAAATGTTTTGGGCTAGGAAAATGGTGTTACATGTATAATGATTAGGGAGAATGCCCTGTTCTCGGGAACCCTAATGCCTAGGGAGATATATCTAGAGGTGGGAACCCTAGAAAACCCTGACGGGGGTAATATGTTGCCCAGGGAGTAGACCCAAAAGTAGGAACCCTAGAAGATCCCGATGGGGATAATATGAAATGTGAGTGCCGATCTCACTAGCACGATGGAACGCGAATGACGCACAGATATAAGATTTTGATGCCTATGAAAATGATTTCATATGTGTTACCTGAAGTGAATGCCTTGTTCGAGGGTGATGTTGGTGTAAAGATTTGAAAAGGATGCATATATTCTTGAAAAGAATTTTTACTGAGTTTCAATTATCTACCAAGTGCATAATGACGGTTTTGTAAGAACTTCCATTGATTTAAACGATATGCATTAGTCGTACTCTCTTGCAAAAAGAAGTCTCACATGGCCATTTTGTTTAAATTCCTTGATGATATGGTGTGTATATGTGGATTACGTGTTTTATTATATCTAATACCTAAATGATTGCATGAGATAGCTTATTAATGAAAGCTGTGTGCTTGTATGTGATGTTATGCTTATATTGTGTGATGTTATGATGATATAACATGGAATGACCACTAATAAGCTATAAAAGCCTTAGTTCAGCAAGTTAAGTACTTTGAGGGTGAATTAGAAGGAGTATGGGGGCACCATTGTACTAGTAAGGTCATTGAGGTGACGAAAGATATGGAAGACCCTACATGCTTATTATATGATATTAAATATCAGATTGTGTATATATGCGCTACTTAGGCTATGACGTGCAACTGTTTTTTTTTTTTTTTTTTGGTGTTTGGGAATCTTTCACTGAGTGTGTGGTCCCTCATCCCCCTATCTTTTTCCCTTTTCCCAGGTTCCTAAGGTAACAGGTCGAAGTCAGTTCACGTAACCTGAGGTGGAGTCCAGCTTACTGCACTAGAAGTAGACTTACATGCTTTTGTACGTTAAATTGTTAGCTAAGTAGCGTATTGTGATGTATTTTAAGTTCTTGAGTGCATGTAAGCTAATTACTAGAGCTATGTAATGCATATTGTCTAGAAGATGCTTCTATGGCTATATGAGCCGACCATCTGAATTATCGGTCGTCTTATCGCTGGAGTTGTTTATTTTCTTTTGGGATGTAAACCCCAGTACTCCGGAGGTGTGCTCCGTTGAGTTGTACCTTTCATTTCTTTTCTATTATTGAGCTACATTGTTTAGTATATTCCAGGTGTATGACCCATAGAGTTGTGATCTCCGGCATGAAGCCGTTGAGTTATGCATATATGTTTGTGTGCTTATATAGTGCGGGAACTCATTGCAAGGCTAGAAGCTTGGTTTTTGCCCATTTTTAGGCAAAACTCCATCCATTTCGCCCCAGAATTCAAGTAGAATTTAAGCAATTGTTAATACTTCTAACCCTAAAGGTTAGGGTTGTTACATATGGTATCAGAGCATGGCTCTGCGACCGTAAGCCGCAACCTGAGTTTTGCATTTCATATATTTTTCTAGGAACGCATTTATGATAACGTGGTACATAACGTGCTATTGTGTGCAAATGTGGTTTTGGCATAAAGATTAGTGCGTTTAGTCAGATATGTGTGGCTTGAGTGACCAAATTGATTGAGTAAATGAACTATTTGCTAGAATATAGAGGGAAAGGCTTGCATTCTCATAAATGAGCTAAGTGTTAGCTCAATAATGATTGTTTTGTATGCGTACCTTGGTGATTTAAATCAAAATTTTAAAGTACCCTTGGTTTGAATTCAAATGATTAGAAAAGTCTTAACTCTAAGCTCACCCTTGCCTATAAAGTACAATTTGCTCCTTGAGTCCCACAATAGAGTGAGCAAACGTACTCAATTGTTGGTAGAGAAAGAGGTAGAAGAAGTTAAACTATTCTCCTTTTGAAACCTACTAACTTTGAAAGTCGAGATCCTTCCTAAATAGTGAGTTAAGGTTTTTCTTTCGCATTAAAAGACCTTTCTAATTATATAGTTAGGTCTTACTGTTGCATGTGAAGACTTGCATTTGCTTTATAATAATGTTCGAGCCTCATTCTATGAGCATAAGTTTCTATATGTAACTGGATGTTTCGAAAACCTACATGCGAAGATGCATACATTGCCTGATGTGTCCATAACAAGTTGTCAGTAAGTGACTAGGGACTGCTTTTCTTGACTAAACGTTCCATTAGATGGCACCCGTTTTCACATGCATTCTCAATTGCTAAAGGAACTGAGTAATAGCTTCGTAAACGCGTGTGTCATTAGAGGAAATTGTGATAGGGTCCTGATGATTATCACCTAAGTGTTATTTCTAGCCTTCCGTATGCGCGTCATTAATACGTAAATGAGGGTTCAATCTGGATTGTCATTTATATAGAGAGTCTTCCTTGCTTCCCAGCATGCAGCTATTGTTACTCAAGAGTTAGCTAGGTGTTATACTCATCATGACGCGGTATGCTTCTGGTTATAGGATTGATAGCGTCTTGGCTATATCAACCCTAACACACCTACAACGGAGATAAAGGGGAGAGCCTGACCGACATTTGAATTATTATACCACATGCATCACCTCATCATCCCCTTGTGCAATGATCTATAACTTTCCATCTTCTTCTTATATGTTAATGCCAAGTGCAGAAGCCGAAATGCCCCATAGTAGAAGGTAGAACTTTCCCATCCATACTAAGAGTTCCTCGAGCCTCCGCAATTACCTTATAAGACAAATATGTTTCAAAGCCCTATCGAATATTGGTAAGGCAATTAATGCCATTGTCAGCTTATTGGTGGCTAGATCCTAATAATTTGGACAAACTTCAAGGCACACCCTTGACCCTAGGCTTAAAGTGAGGGTTACAGTCACATATACTAGCCTAGATGTCTTTTTGTGGGGAACTACTGGGAGCCTGAATGTTTTAAAGCATAACCATAGCACCTTATAAAATCTAAAGCCCATAGAAGCTTATATAGATATTTAAGATCATTATTCATGATCAATTATGTGCTTTATGAATGAATTATGTAGTTAATGCACTTCTTGGTGTTTGCTTGGCTTGAGCTTGGATAAGCACGTAGCTAAATTAATTAAATGATTTAACTTATAAAAATTGTTGCTCGGTATGACCTCTAAGTCATTATTTACCCTCTGTGAACTCTACTACCTTACCATATAGTTTGAGCAATCGTATACCTATTACTTAACATATGGCATAATGATTGTTAGAGTTTGTGATCACATATGTGCACTCTTGCACGTGTCATGTTTGAGGAGCAAGGTATTCCAGTGCGTCCAAGATCATACCATAATTTTATGCTCTAAACTTAATGGGTAACTCACAAAACATAATTGTAAGCATGACTGATTTGAGTGGTTATTTGCATTCAATGAATTCTCTAATCTCATGTTCTGTTCGAACAACTGCATACACACATATTCAAATCATGAGGTGGCAACTGTAGGAGTTGGCACTTGCCTTTTATTCTACGCTTGATTGGATGACATATTGGTGCACCCATGCCTATAATTAAACTCTTGACATGAAGGCTTATGAATGAATGTGTGTTAAATACCTTTTGGTATAACTCAACTGAATGCCTTGGCATGATATGACTAAGATACCTTATACTGCGTTTCATGCTACATGAGTCATGTACCTTGTGGGTTTCCGATAGCAGATTCTAGAGTAGTACTATGTTAACCATTGTGCTTGTTGCCCCTACTATTTTACTATACTGTGGTTATTGTGCATGACCTTAGATCAATGGGTGCATTGTGATTGGGATGTCATGCTATTATTTTGCATATTACCACTACTGTTTTTGAACCAAGAAACAATGTTTACACATATGTGAGCTTGCTTATAAACATTTAGAGTAAAATATAAAAGCAATAGATATACTCATGGTCATAATGAACCTATACGAACAATTGATGTATGCAATGTGACTGTTGATATGATTAATTGAAGTATATGACACGTTGTGACCAGTTTTGCTAAGGTATGCTCTTTAGATAATCAAATTAGAATAAAAAGAGGTTTGGATTTAAATTGATAAGCCTAGCATTCTATTTGTATATCTTCATGATCCATAAATAATCAGTTCTAAACAAAGACCCTAAGGTAAAATACTATGACAGCTAGACTATAATTGCATTATTTAAATTATTCATGTGCTAGTGACACATAAAATCTTCCCTACTACTGTCTCGTGCCCTAATTATGCCATTTTTCCCGAGTTGCTTATTCACTTTTCAAATTACTAATTCTATGTATTTTCCTCAGTAGTATGCATGTCATATGCCTGCGAGATTGATTGATGTTGCCTACTTTTCTCGTCCTAAGGATATTGGGTTGTTAATTTCCCTTGATGTGATTATAGCTTTGGATCTTGCTTGGAGTGTCTTACGTTTTAAGTTACGCTAGGAGATGCTGCGCGACGTTTCTCTTACTTTGATGTGGAATTGAAATTCCATGGTTAATTGACCTAGTTCTAATGTACTTTGATTACTGCGTGCTTCTGAATAAAACTACCCGTACATGACCTTGATTTCTTATGTGCCTATTGTCATACCATTGGATGCCAACTCATAGATGCATATGCATAGAGTTATTAGTCATAATGTAGATAATGTTTAGGAAATTGAAGGCCTGTGTTCCTTTCCAAAATAAGTTTAATATGTTTTTCTATGCCAACTTTTTTGCCTCTCTTCGATGTGATTTGCCCTCGGTAGAGTGAGTAGACACTTGAAGAGGATTGGCAAAGAGGAGACTCGATACCATAAACCCTTTTTCTATTTAAAAGATACAACTTATTCGAAAACGAAGATTTTGGACCCTAGTGCATGTTGTGTAGATCATAGTACGTGTGTGCACATCTTGTGTTTGGCTGAACTGTGAACTTTGGAATTTCGAGGATGAAATTCTTTTAAGGGGGAGAGAGTGCAGTACCCACATTTTAGTTAAGCTATATGGCCTGTTTCTTGCTATTACGAAGTCGTATTTTATTATTTTAGCCAAATAAAATTAATTTATTATAGATTTTGAAATTTAATTCGTGCTAATTTGTGGCATTAAATTGTGCTAACAGTTTAATGTAGTCATTTTCCAAATACAACTAGATTCTCAAGTTTTGTGATTAGTTTCGTTAAATACTGTACCAAACCTTATTATCAGGAACGAATAAATCGATGAACGATTGTAGTACTAGCTTGACTTTAGACTAAGATACATGAGATTGGGCTAGTAATATTGGTTGAATGGGCAAGCCACAATACAAAAAAAGGGAAAAGGGATCAAAGGGGGGCCGAAGCCCCTACTTCTTCCCAGGACAAGCACGATAGGGGAAGGGGTTCCGCACCCCAGCCCTCGTGACCCCGACAGAGAGAGAGACAAAGGGAAGGTGAGATAGACCGAGGAAGAGAGAAAGAGAGAGTGCAGCAGATGGTGCGACTCCCTGGCGACTGCTGGTCACGGCCCACCCCGCTGCCCATCCCATGCAACAACCCTATGATTTAAGAGAGAGAAAGAAAGAGATTGAGTGAAAGAGAGACAGAGGGAGGGAGAAAGGAGCCGGCCATACAGTGTGACGACAGCGCCATGGTGGCGGCGCGACACCGGCAACTGCCCAGTTTGCATAGTAGCCACCACGACACACTGAGTAAGGGAGAGATCGAGTGAGACAGTACGGTTGGGGTTTTGAAACTATCTACCACTAAGCCATCAAACACCACCATGCATGGATCGAATGGACAACGGTCACCATGGCAACGCCCTAGGGGAGAGGGCAGCGACTCTGATTCAGAATAGTAGCATGAGGAACGACAGATCAAGGGTTTGGGTTAGTTTGCTTTGGACCTGAGTGTAGCAGAAAATTAGAAGTCGAAATTTCAGGTTCTTGAGTATCTACAACAGCAATCAAAAGCCCTTGGAACAGGTCCTAGCTTGGGGTCCAGTGGGTGGTTCCTAATCCCTAAACATATTGCTAATTTGCAATTGTTTTTGAAATATTTGTGATAACGGATTTAGCAGTTAGGTTGAAACTATAACGAGTTAGGAAATTCCAAGCAGTTGGTGACTTATTTGCTTTGAACTGAAATAATTTTAAGGATTGCTGTGGCCGGTGCTATGAGGAGGGAGTTCGGGTTGAGTGCTTAAAACTGGTAAATTACGGAACTGTTGAGATGTGCTAATTGTGTATTTGTTTTCGTCATTCAATTTGCTTGCATGAATCTTGAACTTATTTTGAGCGTTGTCATGATAATATGTTGATGTCGAATGCGTATCGTTGGACCAAGATTGTGATTTTGATAGGCTGTGAGTTGTATGGGCGATGTCTGTATATCACGACTGAGTTCTATGTCTAAGTGTTGCAACCCTAGTTATTCAAGTTGCCTATTCATGTTTGGGTTTCGCATTAAATAATTTGTGAAATATGAGTCAGTTTGATTAAAGCCCGCTTGATTCACTATTGAGCATGCACTACTATTCTTGCATTAATGCTTTTGAATAATTAAATTCTTAAAGTAATTTGTTTAATGGTAGTCAACATCCTAACTTCTTAAACAAGTGACTTGAATGTTTACTGCTCCCCTAGTTCTTTGTTGAAGTTACTTAAATGGCCATCACGTTAGAAGCAGCACGAATTATGAATGAATATGTTTGTGTTATGCTTATAGGTGTGTGTTAATAAGCATATATGCGAACTACTGCGATATGAAATGCATGCTGAGTTATGTGAGTAGTAATGACTGTAGACCATCCGTTTGACAAGGATACTTTTAAGTGAAACTAACTATGAAAGAATTGTAGCCATGTTAGCCTTTCATGCAAGTTGTAATGACATTTCTTTTGAAAAATGAACTCGTATTTGGATACTAACTCGTTTAGGAGCATAATTTGACAAGATGAATGGTTGGATGCTTTTCAATAATTAAATGATGCTATTAAGGCATTTAGCCTTCATAAGATTGAGAGTTTGAAGACATAATTTGTGTAAAATGACTATTGCACCTGAAATGTACAAAAATTGAGATATTCATGTGTGATCACAACTGTTAATGTTTAAAAATGAGTTTCCATGCCGGCTGTCTTGAAGAGTTATTGAATATGCAAACATTAACTCGTTTTAAGCATATTTTACCAAATGAGTGGTTTCATGCTTTCCAAATCGATGTGAAATCATTAGGGCTTCGAGCCTATTGAAAATGAGAATATCATTGTTTGTGATACAATGAATGTTTTAACGCATATGCATTTAGAGGTGAAATGCATTTAAAATGTTTTGGGCTAGGTAAATAGTGCTACATGTATAATGATTAGGGAGAATGCCCCGTTCTCAAGAACCCTAATACCTACGGAGAAAGGCCTAGAAGTGGAAACCTTAGAAGACCTTGACAGGGCTAATATGTTGCCTAGGGAGTAGACCCAGAAATGGGAACCCTGGAAAATCCCGGCGGGGATAATATGAAATGTGAGTGATGATCCCACTGGTACGATGGAACGAAAGTGATGGCCTCACCCGTACCCAGCACATATATGCGATTCCGACGCCTATGAAAATGATTTCGTACATGTTATGTGATGTGAATGCCTCCGTCGAGGGTGATGTTTGTGTAAAGATTTGAAGAAGGTGCATATCTTCTTGAAAATAATTTTTACTGAGTTTCAATTATCTGCCAAGTGCATAACGACGGTTTTATAAGAACTTTCGTTGATTTAAACGATACGCATTAATCATACTCTCTTGCAAATAAAACTCTGAAGTGGCCATTTTGTTTAAACTCCTTGATGACTGGTGCTTATATGTGGATTACATGTTCTGTTGTATCCAATACCTGAATTGTTGCCTAAGATGGCTTATTAATGAATCCTGTGTGCATGTTATGTGACGTTATGCTTATATTGTGTGATGTGGTGTTGATCTAACATGGAATTACCACCAATAAGCTATAAGAGACTTAGTTTAGGCAAGTTAAGTACTTTGGGCGTAAAGTAGAAGGAGTATAAGGTTACCATCGTACTAGTAACGTCGTTGGGGTGATGACAGATGTGAAAGACCCTACATGCTTATTATATGATACTATATATTAGATTGTGTATGTATGCGCTACTTAAGGTATGATGTGCAACTGTTTTGTTTTCCCGGGGTTGGGGATCTTTCACTGCACATGTGGTAGCTCATCCCCCTATCTTTTATCCTTTTTCCCCAGGTTTCTAAAGTGACTGGTCAAAGTCGGTTCACATAAGCTAAGCTAGAGTCTACCTTACTGCCCTAGAAGTAGATTTATATGC
The DNA here is from genome assembly GCA_029747015.1 of Carnegiea gigantea. Classification (NCBI taxonomy): domain Eukaryota; kingdom Viridiplantae; phylum Streptophyta; class Magnoliopsida; order Caryophyllales; family Cactaceae; genus Carnegiea; species Carnegiea gigantea. Next base: position 710,587 of record JAKOGI010000090.1, on the reverse strand, counting down.
TTTTGTGCGTTAAATTGTGAGCTTAGTAGCGTATTGTGATGTAATTTAAGTTCTTGAGTGCATGTAATGTATATTGTTTAGAAGACACTTTGTATAGCTATGTGAGCCAACCATCTGAATTATCAGTCTTCTTATCACTGGAGTTGTTCATTTTCTTTTGGGATGTGAACCCCAGTACTCTGGACGTATGATCCGCTGAGTTGTACTTTTCATTTCCTTTCTATTATTGAGCTATATTGTTTAGTGTACTCTGGATGTGTGGCCCGTAAGGTTGTGATCTCCGGCGTGTAGCCGTTGAGTTACGAATATACGTTTGTGTGCTTATAGAGTGCAGGAACTCATTGTAAGGCTAGAAACCTGGTTTTAGCCCATTATTAGGTAGAACTCTGTCCGTTTCGCCCCAGAATTTAAGTAGAATTTAAGCAATCATAATACTTCGAACCCTAGGGGTTGGTGGTGTTACAGGTGGTATGAGAACATAGTTCTGCGATTGTAGGCAGCGACTTGAGTCTCACATTTCGTATAGTTTTCTAGGGATGCATTTATGATGACGTGGTATATGACGTGCTATTGTGTGCAAATGTGGTTTTGGTATAAAGGTCGACATGTTTATTTAGATGTGTGTGGCTTAAGTGAGCTAATTGATTGAGTGAATGAACCATTTGCTAGAATATAGACTGAATGACTTGTATTCTTGTAGATGAGCTAAGCGTTAACTTAATAATGATTGTTTTGTATATGCGCCTTGGTGGTTTAAGTCAAAAGTTTAAAGTATGCTTCGTTTGAATTCAAATGATTGGAAAAGTGTTAACTCTAAACTCATCCTTGCCCCTAAAGTTTGATTTACTCCTCGAGACCTATAATTGAGTGAGTAGGCGTACTAGATGGTTCGTAAAGAAACAGGTAGAAGCAGTTAAACTATTCTCCTTATGAAACTTATAGACTTTGAAAGTTGAGATCCTCCCTAAATAGTGAGGTAAGATTTTTCTTTTGCATTACAAGACCATTCTAATTATATAGTCCAGTCTTAGTACTACGTGCGAACACTCGCATTTGCTTTACAATAATGTTCGAGCCTCGTTCTATGAGCATAAGTTTCTATGTGTGACTGGATGTTTCAAATACTTACAAGCTAACATGCATATGTTGCTTGATGTGTCCATGATAGGTTGTCAGTGAGTGACTAGAAATTGCTTTTCTTAACTAAAAGTTCTTTTAGACAATACCCTTTTTTTATAGGAATTCTTAATTGCTAAAGGAACTGAGTGAGAACTTCGTAAATACGCGGGTCATTATGGGAAATTGTGATAGGGTCTTGATGATTGTTGCCTAAGTGTTATTCCAAGCCTTTCGTATACGTGCCATTAATACTAAATGAGCGTTTAATCCGGATTGTCATTCACACAGAGAGTCTTCCTTACTTCCCAACATACAGCTACTAGCACTCACGGGTCAGCTGGGCGTTATACTCCTCGTGGCGTAGGACGTTATTCCTGTTACAGGATTGATAGTGTCTTGGCTATATCAACAAGAACACATCTAGAACAAAGATAAAAGGGAGAACCTAACAGACTTTGGAATTATTATACCACATACGTCACCTCGTTACCCTTGGGCAATGATCTATACCTTTCCAATATCTTGTAAAACATTAATGCCAAGTGCAGAAGCCGGAATGCCCCATAGTAGAGGGTAGAACTTTCCCATCTGTAGCAAGAGTTCCTCGGACCTCCACAACTACCTTATGAGATGAATATGTTGCGAAGCCTCAATGTATATTGGTAAGACCATTAACGTCATTGTCAGCTTATCGGCAGCTAGATCCTAACAATTTGGACAAACCTCAAGGCATATCCTTGACCCCAGGCTTAAAGTGAGGGTTACACTCACGTATACTCGCCTAGATACCTTTTCGTGGGGCACTACTGGGAGCCTGAATGTTTTAAAGCATAACCACAGCACCTTATACAATCTAAACCTATAAAAGCTTATATAGATATTTAAGATCGTTATTCATGATCAGTTATGTGTTTTATGAATGAATTGTTGTAACACCCCCAGCCCCTAGACCAGGAGCGTTATGTTTTCTTAACTTCTTACTTAAAATTCTGGGGTGAAACGGACAGATTTTCCCTTAAAACTAACCGTTTCCAGGCTAAAAGTCTTACAATAAATCCCTGCAAATCAATGGAAGCGTAAAACATTTAAAAGAAGCTCAACAGCTACACGCCAGAGTGCATAACTCAACGAGCCACTCGCTCGGAGTACACCAAATAGAATAGTTCATTAATAAAAAGGAAGTGAAAGATACAACTTAATGGTTCACACAACCGGAGTATTGGGATTTACATCCCAAAACATGACTAACTTTAACCAAGAAGACATCTAACTAATTAAATGGTTGGCTCATACGGCCATACAGAGCGACCTTCATACCATATGCATTACATGAACAAGAATAATTGCTTACAAATGTTTACAAACTAAGAATACTTTACATGACTTCATTAAAAACGTAAGTAGGCGTACATGACACCTTGCAAGCGAGAATAGACTCCATCTTGACATAGCTGACTCAACTTCTTCCTGCGACAAAGAAAACTTGGGGAAAAAGGGGAAAGAGTAGTGGGATGAGCAACCAGATGCTCAGTGAGTGTCCCTCGACCCCCTTAAAACCAAAACCGTTATAGGCAATAATATCTTTGATAGTCACATATCACGTATACATACTTTACTATCATATTAGGCATTCATAAAATCCTTATGGAGGGATCACTAAGCATAAACTTCATTTTAACCACGCAAACATATTTCTAGGTCCCTTAATGACTAAGTTCCTTTACTAACAAGCAGTTAAGCACGTAAGGAAGCATTAAGGGCTAAACATAGGGATCCTTCTTTTTATAATATAACTTTTTAGCATTCCATTTAAACTACATATGAAACATCATTTATATGATGTGCACATAAGGTTATCTCTTTTCATAATCATACGTTTCTTGGCATTTCATTGATATGACATATATAAGGCACACGCAAATTTTAAGTCTCATTCAAATCTCATTAATAGGGTATGCATGAAATATGCTCATAAAGCTTTCTTTTTCATAATCTTATCTTACTTAGGATCTCATTCATATGATATGCGGAAGTCATGCACAAGAAGCTTTCTTTCTTTTTACTGAAAACACTTCATTTAGCCTCCTGAAATCTCATTCACATTTCATTCATAAGAAAAGTACAGGACATGCACAGAAAGCTTTCCTTTTTTTCTTGAAAACACTTTGCTTAGCCTCTTGAGGCACATAGAAACTCTTTTCCTAGCCTCTTTGACGCTCGTTATCATTAATGGAAATCTCTTTCGTACTGGTCGCATAAAGACCCTTATAAACTTTTCACATTTCATTCAACTGGCCTCTTAATGGCCGTTGAAACTTTCTTTCTTCTGAAATACTTAAAATGGCAAAATGCCAACTGCTTTTCTTTGCTTGGTAGGAAAATATATCTGGCATAAGATCATCACAGGGTGCTGATTGGGTGAGATCTATTATCAACCCCATAGTGAGACCTAACACTCATGCTTAAGCTCTTATTCCCGGGACGACTACATACAACATATCGGACCATTACCCTCGTCAGGGTCTTCTACGGTCTCCTAGTACCAGGACTTATCCCCTAGGCTAACATCATTCACAACATATTGTTCGAAGCACATTATCTTAGCCAAATGAAAGTGTATGGGCCATAAAGGCTAATAATTTTGCTGCCTCTCACAGCGACATCTTTTTTTTCACACATCGCACTTTCTTTTCAATCTAATTCTTTAGGGATTCCCCCGTTTAAGCGAGTTCACTCCCAAAACGAAGTTCGTTTAGCTAAAATAGGCCATTGATTGCTAATAATCATGGCTAATACTGTTTCAAAACACGAGAAACGTCCTTTTTCAAAACAACACCTTCACACGCATAATGCATCTTAATAACATAAAAGGGGAGGGATTTGTACATAATGCATCCAAGCACTTCTTAAGCATTTCAACAACACAATGACCCACACACGGCCTCGCAATCCACATGATTGCGGTAATCACAACCCAGACTCCCTCTTTACATAGCAACCGACCACAGGTCCTCGAACCACTCATAGTTCTAACTCAAAGCATCCAACTACCATCACAGTTTCTATTTCACAATCTAGTGTCCTAATCGTTATGATATACTGAAAAGCGATACATAAACTTGCGCATCTTACCAATGCTTGACTTACCGAACAAACAAATAACAGTTAGTAGTGTGCTGCAACCAACGGTTATATCCATAGACACACACACACACACACACACACACACACACACACACACACATATATATATATATATAGACATTAATATGGCCTTAAATTGAAATGGACGTTTAGTAAGCTAAGTTAAACCAACTAAGCATGAAACATGATTACATTCATGTATTGTAGTTAAGGGACGTAAACATGCTCAGTTCATCATTGAAATGTTATTTCCAAAGCTATTTCACAAGCATAATTCAACTAAATAGACAAGTATCGATTCAAGGCGTTCATTCATTGTTTCGAAGTTACGTTTTAAGCCTAATTAAGCCATTTAAACATAGTACGATTCTAGACATTCATTTATTACATCGAAGTCATTATTCGAATCCAAATCAGCCACTTAAACATCATACAATTCAAGGCAGTCATTTATTACATCAAAGTTACTATTCAAACCTAATCAAGTCATTTAAACATAATACGATTCAAGGCGTTCATTTAGTACATGGAAGTTACTATTCAAGCCTAATGAAGCCATTTAAGCATAATTTACCTATATGGACAGGCATCGATTTCAAGTGTTCATATGATATTTCGAAGCTAATATTCTGGCATGGATCAACTACTATATGAGCATCAATTCGAAGTGTTAACATGTTAATTCAAGGCTACTAATTAGGCATGAATTAACTAACTATTCAAGCATTGATTCGAAGTGTTCATATATCATTTCAAAGCTACGATTCAGGCATAAATTAACAAATGAAGCATGCAAGAATGACAGTGTCCGTACATCATTTCTAAGCTACTAATGAGGCATGGATTAACTAATTAAGCAAGCATCGAATTAGGGTATTCGTATATTATTTCGAAGCTACTAATAAGCATGTATTAACTAAACTAACATATACCGATTCGAAGCCATTTTCAAGGTTAATTAACTAAAATTAACAAATATCAATTCAAAGCCACTTTCGAGTATTAATCAACTAAACTAACATTTAACGATTCGAAGTCATTTTCAGGCATAACCTAGCTAAACTTAACATGCATCGCAACTTAAAGGTTAAAACAATTTCGAAACTGCTACTACTTAGGAGGCGAGAAACACCCACCTGGACTCCAAGCCAAAGGCTCGAATCCAAGGCTACTGGCTCGACTTCAGGACTCGAACAATTCCAATCCCTCGGTGCTTGCTCACTAACGCACGAACAAGCCCTAAACCATGCCTAAACTGCACATTTCAAACCCTAAATTCGCCCAAAAGCTCACTCACAGATTCGAACTTGTGGTGGGTGCTTGGGCTATGAATTTACTCACAGTCTAAAGTCGATTCGAAGCACCTAGGAGCTTGGTTGCTCGGCTAGGCTTCAGCTCGCATCTGAGGGGGTCGAATCGCAGCCTAATTGAACCAAAACCATGTTGGGTCCTTTTCGATTTTACCCAGATTTCGTACCGAAGGACTATTAGTTCATGGGGAAAGTAGTGGGGGTCGATTTCATAGGCTAATTGTGGTGAAATTCAACAGGAATGTAGAGCTATTGGCTGCGTTCATGGACGAGATTGAGGAGGAAGAAGGAGATGCTGAGGGAAGAGAGAGAGATGTCAAGGTGGGAAGGGGGTCGCGTGAAGGAGAACGGAAAAAGGGGTCCTGTAATTTTACTAATATGCCCCTCCCTCTCTCTTCCTTTTATCTTTTTTGTTCCAAGCTGCCTAGGAATTGGTACCGCTAGCTTAGTTCGCATCCCCAAACTCTAAATTCAATGATCGATAACTTGACTATTCATCGATTATTCGTTCCCAAATATATCTAGATTCGATTCAATAAACATTGAACTATATCTAAGGTCAACAACCTAATCGTATTCGGGAAATGACTAAATAAATCGGACAACGACTAAATTAAATTATCAGTATAATTTAAAGGCACAAGTAGTACGAATTAAGTTTAAAATTAATAATAGCAATAACAATTCTTTTGAATAAAATTATCGCTCACACAAGCACATCGATACTAATTTAACTCATATCGTTAATAAAAATACGAATTTTGTAACGTAGAAGGTAAGGCAGCCGCGTTATCATAAATAAGGAAGGCGGGCCTTACAATTGTGCAGTAAATGCACTTCTTGGTGTTTTCTTGGCTTGAGTTTGGATAAGCATGTAGCTAAATTAATTAAACGATTTAACTTATAAAAATTGTTGCTCGGTATGACCTCTAAGTCATTATTTACCTCTACGAACACTACTACCTTACCGTATAGTTTGAGCAATCATATACCTATCACTTAACATATGGCATTATAATTGGTAGAGTCTGCGATCACATATGTGCACTCTTGCATGTGTCATGTTTGAGGAGCAAGGCATTCTAGTGCGTCCAGGATCATACCTTAATTTTATGCTCTAAATTTAATAAGTAACTCATAAAACATAATTATAAGCATGACTGATTCGAGTGGTTATTTGCATTCAATGAATTCTCTAATCTCATGTTCTTGTCGAACAACTGCATATACACATAATCAAAGCATGAGGTGGTGATTGTAGGAGTTGGCACTTGGCTTTTATTCTACGCTTGATTGGATGACATACCGATGTACCCATGCTTATAATTGAACTCTTGACATGAAGGCCTATAAATGAATGTGTGTTAGATAACCTTTGGTATAACTCAACTGAATGCCTTGGCATGATATAACTAAGATACCTTGTACTATGTTTTATGCTATACGTGTCATGTACCTTGTGGGTTTCCCATAGGAGATTCTAGAGTAGTACTATGTGAACTATTGCGCTTGTTGCCCCGACTATTTTGCTATACTGTCATCATTGTGCATGATCTTGGATCAATGGGTGCATTGTGATTGGGATGTCATGCTATTATTTTGCATATTACCACTATTGTTTTTGAACCAAGAAACAATATTTACACATCTGTGAGCTTGCTTATAAACATTTCGAGTAAAATACAAAAGTACTAGATATACTCATGGTCATAATGAACCTGTACGAACAATGGATGTATGAAATGTAACAGTTGATATGATTAGTTGAAGTGTATGACATGTTGTGTCCAGTTTTGCTGCGGTATGTTCTTTAGATAATCAAATTAGGATAAAAAGAGGTTTGGATTTAAATTGATGAGCATAGCATTCTATTTGCTTAACTTCATGATCTAGAAATAATTAGCTCTAAACAGCAACCCTATGATTAAATACTATGATAGCTAGACTATAATTGCATTATTTAAATAATTCGTGCACCAGTGATACATGGAATCTTCCATGCTTCTGTCCCATGCCGCAATTACACCATTTTTCCCAAGTTGCTTACTCGCATATGAAGTTACTCATTCCATGTATTTTCCTTAGTGGTATGCATGCCATATGTCTGTGAGATTGATTGATGATGCCTACTTTTCGCGTCCTAAGGATATTAAGTTATTAATTTTCCTTGATGTGATTGTGGCTTCAGATGTTGCTTAGGGTGTCTTGCATTTTAAGTGATGCTACGTGATGCTGTACGACGTTTCTATTATTTTGATGTGGAGCTGAAATTCCATGGTTAATTAAACTAGCTCTAAAATACTTCGATTATTGCGTGCTTCCGAATGAAACTACCCGTACATAACCTTGATTATTATGTCCTAGTTGTCATACCTTTGGATGCCAACTCATAGATCCATATGCATTGAGTTATTAGTCATAATTTGGATAATGGTTAGGAAATCGAAGGCCTGTGTTCATTTTTAAAATAAGTTTAATATGGTTTTCCATGCAACTCATTTGCCCCTCTTCGACGCGATTTGTCCTCGGTGCCTAAATAGAGTGAGTGGACGCTTGAAGAGGATTGGTAAGGAGGAGACTGGATACCATAAGCCCTTTTTTGATTTAAAAGACACAATTGATTCCAAAACAAAATTTTTAGACCCTAGTGCAAGTTGTGTAGATCATAGTACGTGTGTGTACCTCATGTGCTTGACTGAACTATCGAATTTAGAATTTCGAGGACTAAATTCTTTTAAGGGGGAGAGAGTGTAGTACCTGCATTTTATTTAAGCTATCTAGCCTATTTCTTGCTATTACAAAGTCGAATTTTATTACTTTGGCCAAATTAAATTAGCATCGACGTGCTTGCCTAAGTGATAATGTCACTAAGAAGACGATTATTATTATTATTGATTTTGAAATTTAATTCGTGCTATTTTGTGGCATTAAATTGTACCGATAGTTTAATTTAGTCGTTTCCCAAATACGACTAGATTGTCAAGTTTTGGGATTAGTTTCATCAAATATTAGACTGAACCTTATTATCAGGAATGAATAGATCAATGAGCGATTGTATTACCGTCCTAACTTTAGACTAAAATACACGAGATTAAGCTGGTAATATTAGTTGAATGGGTAAGCAACAACACAAAAAAGGGGAAAGGGATCAATAGGGGGTGTCAAAGCCCCTTCTTCTTCTTAGGAAAAGCACGAAAGGGGAGGGGCTTCCTTACTCTAGCCCCGCAACCTTGGTAGAGGGAGAGAAAGAGAGGGTACGAGAGACCGAGGAAGAGATAGAGAGGGCGGCAGACGGCACGACTCCGCAATGGTCCATGGTCGCGGCCCACCCGCTTCCTATCCCAAACAATAACTCCACCACTCAAGAGAGAGAAAAAGAGAGATTGAGCAAAAGAGATAGAGAGAGAAGGGAGCCGGCCAGGCAGCGCAGTGATGGTGGCAAGGTGGTAGTGCGGCACCGGCGACGGCCCAGTTTGCACAGTAACCACCGCGACACAGCCAGAGAGGGAGAGATCGAGTGAGACAGCAGGGTTGGGGTTTTGAAACCCTAGCCACCACAAATCCATTGAACACCACCACGTATGGCTGGAATGGACATCAGTCAACATGGCAACGCCCTAGGGGAGAGGACAATGACTCTGATTCAGAAAAGTAGCGCGAGGAAGGCTAAATTAAGTGTTTGGGTTGGTTCGCTTTGGACAGGAGTGTAGCACCAAATTAGGAGTCAAAAGTTTGGGTTCCTGAGCATCCACCATAGCACCCAAAAGCCCTTGGAATGGCTCCTAGCTTGGAGTCCTGGTGGGCGATTCCTGATCCCTAAACCTACTACTAATTCGCAAAACTTTTTGAAATATCTGTGATAACTGATTTAGTAGTTAGGTTGAAACTATAATGAGTTAAGAAATTCCAAGTAGTTGGTGAATCATTGGGGTTGAACTGACATAGTTTTGAGGATTGTTGTGGTCGGTGCTATGAGGAGGGAATTCAGTAGAGTGTTTTGAACTGGTAAATTATGGAAGTGTTGAGATATGCTAATTGTGTACTTTCTTCCATGATTGAGCGTGCTTGCATGAATCTTAAACTTGTTTTCAGTATTATCATGATAATATGTAGACGTCAAATGCTTTGAGCCTTCGAATGCATGCCGTTGGACCAAGATTATGAGTTTGTTTGCCTATGACTTGTGTGGGCTATGTATGTATATCACGACTGAGTTCTATGTCCAAGTGTTGCAACCCTAGCTGTTCAAGTTGCCTATTCATGTTTAAGGGTCTCGCGTTGAATAATTTGCGAAAGATTAGTAAGTTTTATTAAAGCCCACTAGATTCACTATTAAGCATGCGCTACCATTCTAGCATTAATCCTTCTGAATAATTAAATTCTTCAAGTGATTTGTTTAACAGTAGTTTGTTCATTACAATGGTTGAAACAACATCCTAATTGCTTAAACAAGCAACTTGAATGTTTACTGCTCCCCTGGTTGTTTCTTGAAGTTACTTTAATTGCCATCGGGTCGGAAACGATGCGAATTATGAATGAATATGTTTGTGTTATGTTTAAAGGCATGCGCTAATAAGCATGTACTGGAACTGCTGTGATATGACAAGCATGTTGAGTTCTGTGGTCAGTAATGACTGTAGACCATTCATTTGACAAGGATACTTTTAAGCGAGTGTAAGACCCACTTTCTTTATTTTAAGTTAACCTGGCTGTCTTACCTTCTACGTTATAAAAATCGTATTTTTAGTAACTATATGAGTTGAATTATTAACTGATGTGCTTATGTGAACGATAATTTTATTAAAAAGAATTATTATTGCTATGATTGATTTTAAAGTTAATTCATGCTATTTGTGTCTCTAAAATATATCGATAGTTTAATTTAGTCGTTATTTTATTTATTTAGTCGTTTCCCGAATGCGAGTAGGTTGTTAACCTTAGAATTAGTTTCGAGGTTTATTAAAATCGAACTTTGACGTATTTGGGAACGAATAGTCGATAGAAAGCCGTGTTAATGATTCGGGTTTAGAGTTCGAGATACAAACTAGACTAGCAGTACCAATTATGATCAGCTGGAGACCCCCCAAAAAAAAGAAGGAGTAAAGAGGAGGCCAAGCCCCTGTCTTTTACGGTAGAAATCACGAGAGGGGGCACTCTCCTAGCTCTTCACGACACCCCCTGACCGCCATGGCAGAGAGAGAGAGAGAGAGAGAGAGAGAGAGAGAGAGAGAGAGAGAGAAGAGGCGGCGGCGCCGGCAACCGATCATCACACCACGCGCGGCTTCCCTAACAACCCCATTACCGGCGACCACCACAGAGAGGGAGAGAGATGTGAGCAGTCGAGAGGAAGCAAAGGAAACCGGTGATGGCTAGGTCTCTCAGCGGTGGTCATGGCGACGACAGCGGCACGGCTTGGCGTTGATTCACTGCCGGCGAAGAGAAAGAGAGAGGAGGGTTGAGTGGAATCAAACGGTTCAGAAAGTTAGGGTTTTGAAACCTTGGCGCACCACCACTAAGACAGCGTGGTTCCGGCGAGTGGGTGTGGCTCCGGCGACAAGGGATAATCAGAGGAGGGCTAGGATTAGATCGGGCAGGGATGATCCGAACCAGGTTGCAAAAATGGGTCGAATTGGGGTTCGATTTCGCGTGGGTTAGGCATGGCTGCAGTGAGAGGGTCGAAGTCTCGATCTTCCAGCACTCAAAAGTTGAGCCCAGTAGCCTTTGAACGAATCTCTAGCCTAGATTCGAGGTGGGTGTTTCTTAAGTCCTAAGTATTAGTAGTTTCGAAATCGTTTTAAGTTTTAAGTTGCGATGCATGTTCAGTTTAGTTAGTTTATGCCTGAAAATGACCTTGAATCGTTAAATGCTAGTTTAGTTAATTAATACTCGAAAGTGGCTTGAATCGATACATGTTAGTTTAGTTAGTTTATGCCTAAAAACATAGTTCGAAACGAGTTATACATATTTTGATTCGATTCAAGTAAATTCAGTTAATACATGCCTGAAAGTTTAGTTCGAAATGAGTTATGCATGATTAGACTCGATTAAAGTGAATTCAATTAATACATGCCTGAAGATTTGCCTTAAATAGTAACTTCAACATGATAAACGGTTGCCTTGAATCGTAATTCGTTTAAATGGCTTAATTAGATTCAAATGGTAACTCGATATAATAAACGAATGTCGTGAATCGTATTACGCTTAAATGGCTCAATTAGGTTCGAATAGTACTTCGATGTAATAAACGAACGACTTGATTCGTATTATGTCTAAATGACTTATTTAGATTCTAATAATGACTTCGATGTAATAAATGAACGTTTAGAATCGTATTATGCTTAAATAGCTTAACTAGACTTCAAATGTAACTTCGAAACAATGAATGAACGCTTCAAATCGATACTTGCCTATTTCGTTGAGCTATGCTTATGAAACAGCTTTGGAAATAACATTTGAATGACGAAGTGAGCATGTTTACCCCTTAACTGAAATGTGTGAATGTTTGAAACAAACCAAGATCACCTAAGATCGAAGCAGGCTAATTTGATTAGTTCATGTTTATAAGTAACCCTTGAATGATAAGCATTCTTTAAATCGATGCATATTGAGCTAGCTAATTCATGCTTAAGAGTACCCTTTGAAACGACTTGAGAACATTTTAAGCTAATGCATGTTTAATTGGATGGTTATACTTTGAATACGGCATGTTAGTTGGTTAGTTATGCGTTGAAATGACATTAATTTGGTATGCTTACCTTTTATTTGTAGGTTATGAATGTAGGCTAAGTTTCATACGTTGTGAGTTTATTTCAGTTAGTTAAATTCTTATTCCAAGTTAATGCAATATATACATATATATTTACGCTTATGTATGAGGTAACGAGTTGTTGGACGGTTGTTGCTTGCTCGACAAGTTATACGTAGCTATTTCATAAGATCTTTATGATAATATGTTATGATTATCGAATTGAAAACCGAGATGGTAGTTCGATGGTTTGAGGTAGAACTATTAGTGGTTCGAGGTTCTTTGTGCTACGGTGCTTGTGAGGAGGGAGCATAGGTTGTGAATTAACCGCAATCGTGTGGATTACGAGACCATGTGTGGCTCATGTTGCTAAGTTGAATTATGAAGTGTTTGAATGTGTACATGTTCACCCCCACCCTTTCTATGTAATTAAGTTTGATTACTTCCATAAGGGTGAGTTTTGAAAGAAAAGGATTTCACATTTTGAAATGATAGTAGCCATAATTATTTGTGCATGATGGCCTATTCTAACTAAAAGAATACAGTTTTGGGAGTGAACTTGCTTGAACGAGGGAATTCCTAAAGAGTTTTACAAAGGCGTGAGTTGCATGATAAAGGATTTCGCTGTGATAGGCAACAAATTTATTAGTCGTTATGACCAGTTTAAATGGCTAAGATAAGTGCTTAGGGACAATAGATGGGAGTGAACCTACTTGAACGGGGGAATCCCTAGCCTAGGGAGTAATCCCTAGAGACCCTGACGAGAGCTAAGGTCCAAAGTTAGTTGCCATCCTGGGAGTAAGAGCTTAGTGTGAGTTAATCTCACAGGGATTGAGTGTAGATCTCTTCCAACCAGCACTTTATGATGATCTCATGCACAGAGTAGTTTCCTAATAAGTAAGAAAAGCAGTCGACGTTTCGTCTTTTTAAGTATTTTGGAAAGAAAGTTTTAAGGATCATGATGGGACCAATATGAAAGAGATTCTATGAAGAATATGAGCCTCAAGAGGCTAAGCAAAGTGCTTTCAAGAAAGGATGGAAAGCTTTTTGTGCATGTTCCGTGCTTTTCTTATTAATGAAATGTGAATGAGATTTCAAGTAAAGCTAAGTAAAGTGTTTTAACAAAAAGAAAGACAAATGCTTGTGCATATCTTGTGATTCATATTCTAAGTGTAATATAAATGAAATTCCAAGTACAGCATGGTCAGACCCTTGCAACGCATTGAGCATATGAGTTTGAATGTGTATGTTTAGCTATTGAAAGTTCATGGCATAATCTCTGCTTCATATGTTTAGCATCTCATATGAGTAAGTTAGATAGATAAAGCATAAATCACGAATTATATCACATAGTCCATGAAGGGAAGTTCCATGCTTAGCCTTGTTGCTTGCTTAAGTGTTTGACTGCTTGTTAGTAAAGAAGTTTGGCCATTTAGAGACCTAGAGATGTGTTTGATAGTTAAGGTGAAGTTTATAGTTAGTGATATTTCCATAAGAACTTTGTGAATGCCTAATATGATAGTGAAGTATGAATACGTGATATGTGACTATTAAAGATATTATTGCCTGCAACAGTTTTGGTTTTAAGCGGGTTAGGGGACACTCACTGAGCGTGTGGTTGCTCATCTCACTACTCTTTCCCCCTTTTCCCCCAGGTTTTCTTTGTGACAGGAAGAAGTTGAGTCAGCTATGTTAAGATGGAGTCTATTCTCACTTGCAAGGTCTTATGTGCGCCTACTTACGTCTTTAATGAAGTCATGTAAAGTATTCTTAGTTTGTAAACGTTTGTAAACAATTATTCTAGTTCATGTAATGCATATGGTATAAAGGTTGCTCTGTATGGCCGTATGAGCCAACCATCTAAATAGTTAGATGTCTTCTTAATTAAAGTTAGTTATGTTTTGGGATGTAAATCCTAATACTTCGGTTGTGTGAACCGTTGAGTTGTATCTTTCATTTATTCTTTATTAAAGAACTATTCTGTTTGGTTTACTCCGAGCGTGTGGCTCGTTGAGTTATGAACTCCGGCGTGTAACTGTTGAGCTTCTTTTAAATGTTTTATGCTTCCATTGATTTACAGGGGTTTATTATAAGGCTTTTAGCCTGGAAATGGTCAGCATTTAGGGGAAACTCTGTCCGTTTCGCCCCAGAATTGAAGAAGTTAAGAAAACGTACCGCTCCTAGCCCTAGGGGCAGGGGGTGTTACAGCGAGACTAACCATGAATGAGTTATGGGCATGTAAGCCTTCCAGACAAGTTTGAATGACAATTCCTTTTGAAAATGGACGCGTGTTTGGCCATTAACTCATTCAGAAGCATAATTTGACAAGATGAACGGTTGGATGCTTTTCAACAGTTAAATGACCCTATTAAGGTGTTTAGCCTTCATTAGAATGACAGTTTTGAGACAAAATGCGTGTGAAATGACTGTTGTATGTGAAATGTAAAGAAATCAAGATATTCATGTGTGAGTACAACTATTAACGTTTAAAAACGAGTTTCCATGTCACCTGTCTTGAAGAGTAAATGAATATACAAACATTAACTCATTTTAACTCATTTTACTATTGCTTTGAGCCTTATGAGAATAAGACTATCATTGTTTGTGATACGATGCAAGTTTAACCGCAGACGCATTTAGAGGTAAAATGCATCTGAAACGTTTTGGGCTAGGAAAATGGTGTTGCATGTTTAATGATTAGGGAGAATGCTCGGTTCTCGGGAACCCTAATACCTAGGGACATAGACCCAGAATTCGGAACCCTAGAAGACCTCAACGGGGGTAATATGTTACCTAGGGAGTAGACCTAGAAGTGGGAACCCTGGATGATCTCGACGGGGATAACATGAACTGTGAGTGACAATCTCATTAGCACGAAGGAACGTGAGTGACGGCCTCACCCGTACCCAGCATAGATATGCGATTCCAATGCCTATGAAAATGATTTCGTACGTGTTATGTGAGTTGAATACCTTGTCCGAGGGTGATGTTGGTGTAAAGATTTTACTGAGTTTCAATTATAGGCCTAGTGCATAACGACGGTTTGATAAGAATTTCCAGTGATTTAAACAATATGCATTAATCATACTCTCTTGCAAAAAGAAGTCTCACGTGGACATTTTGTTTAAACTCCTTAATGATAGGTGCTTACATGTGGATTACGTGTTCTATTACATCTAATACCTGAATCATTACATGAGATAGCTTATTGATGAATCCCGTGTGCGTGCGTGTGACGTTATGTTTATATTGTGTGATGTTATGTTGATATAACACAGAATTACCACCCATATGCTATAAGACACTTAGTTCAGGCAAGTTATGTACTTTGGCTGTGAATTAGAAAGAGTATAGGGTTATCATCTGTTATTAAGGTCATTGAGGTGAGGACAGATATGGAAGACACTATACGCTTATTATATGATATTATATATCAAATTGTGTACGTATGGGCTACTTAAGGTACGACGTGCAATTGTTTTGTTTTCTGGTGATTGGGCATCTTTCATTGAGTGTGTGGTAGCTCATCCCCCTATCTTTTCTTGTTTTCCCCAGGTTCCTAAAGTGATAGGCAGAATTGAGTTCACGAAAGCCGAGGTGGAGTCTAACTTGCTAGTGTAGAAGTAGACTTATATGCTTTGGTACATTATATTATAAGCTTAGTAGTGTATTGTGATGCAATTTAAGTTCTTGAGTGCATGCAAGCTAATTATTGGAGCTATATAATGCATATTGTCTAGAAGTCGCTCTGTATGGCCCTGTGAGCCGACCTTCTAAATTATCACTCACCTTATAGCTGGAGTTGTTTATTTTCGTTTGGGATGTAAACCCAGTATTCCGGATGTGTGATCCGTTGAGTTGTACTTTTTTATTTCTTTTCTATAATTGAGCTATATTGTTTAGTATACTCCGGGTATGTGGCCCATAGAGTTATGATCTCCGGCATGTAGTCATTCATTTATAAATAAATGTTTGTGCATTTATCATGTGCACGAACTCATTGT
Source organism: Carnegiea gigantea (assembly GCA_029747015.1). NCBI lineage: Eukaryota > Viridiplantae > Streptophyta > Magnoliopsida > Caryophyllales > Cactaceae > Carnegiea > Carnegiea gigantea. Next base: position 694,265 of record JAKOGI010000090.1, on the reverse strand, counting down.
AAGTCCCGAAGCTTGGTTTTAGCTCTACTTTAAGTGGGACTCTTTCCATTCTGCCCCAAAATTTAAGTAGAATTTAAGAAATCATTAATACTTTAATCCCTAGGGGCTAGGGATGTTACAGATGGTACCAGAGCATGGTTCTACAACCGCAGGCTGTGACCTGAGTCTTGCATTTCATATAGTTTTCTACGAATGCATTTATGATGATGTGGTATACGAAGTACTATTGTGTGCAAATGTGGTTTTGGCTTGAAATTCGATGTCTTTAGTCAGATATGTGCTGCTTGAGCGAGCTAATTGATTGAGTGAATGAACCATTTGCTAGAATATAGACTGAATTACTTGTGTTCTTATATGAGCGAAGTGTTTGCTTAATAATGATTGTTTTGCATATGTTCCTTGGTGATTTAAATCAAAAGTTTAAAGTTTGCTTGTTTTGAATTCAAATTGTTGGAAAAGTCTTAACTCTAAGCTCATCCTTACCCCTAAAGAACAATTTGCTTTGCGGCCCCCAAAATGGAGAGAGCAGACGTACTCAATGGTTAGTAGAGAAAGAACTAGAAGTAGTTAAGCTATTCTCCTTTTGAAACATACAGACTTTAAAAGTTGGGTTCCCTCCTAAATAATGAGTTAAGGTTTTTCTTTCATATTAAAAGACATTTCTAATTACATAGTTAGGTCTTATGGTTGCATACGAAGACTTGCATTTGCTGTACAATAATGTTCGAGCCTCGTTCTGTGAGCATAAGTTTCTATGTGTAACTAGATGTTTCAAATACCTACATGCCAACATGCATACGTTGCTCGATGTGTTCATGACAAGTTTTCAATAAGTGATCAGAGATTGCTTTTCTTGACTAAAAGTTCTTTTAAATGATAACCCTTTTTGCATGAATTCTCAAATGCTAAAGGAACAAAGTGAGAACTTCGTAAACGCACAAGTCATTATGGGAAATTGTGATAGCATCTTGATGATTGTTGCCTAAGTGTTATTCCAAGCATTTTGTATATGCGCCATTAATACTGAGATGGGGGTTTAATCTAGATTGTCATTCATATAGAGAGTTTTCCTTGCTTTGTAACATACAGCTGCTACTACTCACGAGTCGGCTAGGCGTCATACTCATCTTGGCACAGGACGCTATTACTGTTATAGGATTGATAGTGTCTTGGCTATATCAACCCCAACACAACTAGAACGGAGATAAAGGGGAGAACCTGATCGACATTATAATTAATATACCACATGCATCACATCATTACCCCCTGGGGCAACGATCTATACCTTACCAACATCTTTTAAAGCGTTAATACCAAGTGCAGAAGCTGGAATGCCCCATAGTTAAAGGTAATTGTGCACTTGCTTCCGCGATTGAACGTGCTTGCATGAATCTTAAACTAATTCGAGTATCATCATGACAATATGTAGATGTTAAATGCTTCGAGCCTTTAAATGCGCCGCTAGACCAAGATTGTGATTTTGATAGCGTGTGAGTTGTATGGGCTATGTCTGTATATCACGGCTAAGTTTTATGTCCAAGTGTTGCAACCCTAGCTGTTCAAGTTGACTATTCGTGTTTAAGGGTCTCGTGTTAAATAATTTGTAAAATATGATTCAGTTTTATTAAAGCCCGCTTGATTCACTACTAAGCATGCGCTATCGTTGCAGCGTTAATCCTTCTGAATGATTAAATTATTTAAGTAATTTCTTTAAGAGTAGTTTGTTCATTATCATGGCTAAAACACCGACCTAACTGCTTAAACAAGTGACTTGAATGTTAATTACTCCCTTTGTTTTTTCTTGAAGTTACTTAAATGGCCACGGGTTGGAAACAATGCGAATTATGAATGAGTATGTTTGTGTTACGCTTAAAGGCGTGCGTTAATAACCATGTATGTGAACTGCTGTGATATGAGAAGCATGTTGGGTTATGTGATCAGTGATGACTGTAGACCATTCATTTGACTAGGATGCTTTTAAGTGAGACTAACTATGAATGAGTGACAGGCATGTAAGCCTTCCAGACAAGTTTGAATGACATTTTTTTGGGAAAAATGAACGCGTATTTGGCCATTAAGTCATTCAGAAGCATAATTTGACAAGATGAATGGTTGGACGCTTTTCAACAGTTAAGTGACCCTATTAAGGCATTTAGCCTTTACGAGAATGACAGTTTTGAGACAAAATGTGTGTGAAATGACTGTTGCATTTGAAATGCAAAGAAATCAAGATATTCATGCGTGAATGCAATTATTAACATTTAAAAACAAGTTTCCATATCACCTGTCTTGAAGAGTAAATGAATGTACAAACATTGACACATTTTAAGCATATTTTACCAAATGAGTGGTATCATGCTTTCTAAATCAATGTGAAATCAATAAGGCCTTGAGCCGTATGAGAATTAGAATATTATTGTTTATGAGACGATGAAAGTTTTAATGCATATGCATTTAGAGGTGAAATGCATCTAAAACGTCTTGGGCTAGGAAAATGGTGTTACATGTATAATGGTAAGGGGGAATGCCTGGTTCTCAGGAGCCAAAATACCCAAGGACATAGACCCCGAAGTGGAAACCCTAGAAGACCCTGATGGGGCTAATATGTTTTCTAGATAGTAGACCCAAAAGTGGGAAACCTGGAAGATCCCGATGGAGATAACATAAAATGTGAGTGATGATCTCCCTGGTATGAAGGAACGTGAGTGACGGACTCACCTATTCCCAGCAAAGAGATGAGATTTCGATGCCTACGAAAATGATTTCGTATGTGCTATGTGAGTTGAATACCTCGTTAGAGGATGATGTTGGTGTAAAGATTTGAAAAGGGTGAATTTCTTCTTGAAAAGAACTTTTACTGTGTTTCAATTATCCGCTTAGTGCATAATGACGGGTTTATAAGAAGTTCAAGTGATTTAAATGATATGCATTAGTCATACTCTCTTGCAAAAAGAAGTGTCACGTGCTTATTTTTTTTTAAAACTCCTTAATAATAGGTGCTTATATATGAATCCGTGTTTTATTATACCAAATACCTGAATCGTTGCACTAGATAGCTTATTACTGAATCCTGTGTGCGTGTATGTTACGTTATGCTTATATTGTGTGATGTTATGTTGATATAACACGGAATTACCACTAATAATCTATAAGACACCTAGTTCAGGCAAGTTAAGTACTTTGGCCGTGAATTGGAAAGAGTATAGGGTTACCATCGTCTAGTAAGGTCATTGAGGTGAGGACAGATGGGGAAGACACTATATGCTTATTATATGATATTATATAATAAATTGTGTATGTATGTGCTACTTAGGGTATGACATGCAATTGTTTTGTTATTTGGAGATTGGAAATCGTTCATTGAGCGTGTGGTAGCTCATCCCCCTATCTTTTTCCATTTTTCCCCAGGTTCCTAAAGTGACAGGTATAATTCAATTTATATAAGCTGAGGTAGAGTCTACCTTGCTGCCCTATAAGTAGACTTATATGCTTTGGTACGTTAAGCTGTGAGCTTAGTAGTGTATTGTGATGCAATTTAAGTTCTTGAGTGCATGTGAGCTAATTACTAAAGCCATGTAATGGATATTATCTAAAAGTCGCTCTGTATGGCCATTTGAGCCAACCATCTAGATTATCAGTTGCGCTATAGCTGGAGTTGTTTATTGTCTTTTAGGATGTAAACCCAGTATTCCGGATGTTTGATCCGTTGAGTTACACTTTTTTATTTCTTTTCTATTATTGAGTTATATTGTTTAGTATACTCCAGGCGTATGGCTCGTAGAGTTGTGATCTCCAGCGTATGGTCGTTGATTTATGAATTTATGTTTGTGCATTTATCGAGTGCACGAACGCATTGTAAGTCCAGAAGCTTGGTTTTAGCTCTATTTTAAGCAGAACTCTTTCCATTCCGCCCCAGAATTTAAGTAGACTTTAAGCAATCATTAATACTTCAAACCCTATGGGTTAGGGATCTTACAGATGTTATCAGAGCATGGTTCTGCAACCGCGGGCTTCGACTTGAGTCTTTCATTTCATATAGTTTTCTACCAACGCATTTATGATGATGAGGTATATGACGTGCTATTGTGTACAAATGTGTTTTTGCTATGAACGTCAATGTGTTGAGTTAGATATGTGCTGCTTGAGTAAGCTAACTGATTAAATGAATGAACCATTTGCTAGAATATAGACTGAATGACTTGCGTTCTTGTAGATAAGTGAAGTTTTTGCTTAACAATGATTGTTTTGTATATGCACCATAGTCATTTAAATCAAAAGTTTAAAGCACGCTTGTTTTGAATTCAGATGATTGGAAAAGTCTTAACTTTAAGCTCATCCTTGCCCCTAAAGGATGATTTGCTTCTTGGGCCCCATAATGGAGTGAGCAGGCGTACTCAATGGTTGGTAGAGAAAGAACTAGAAGTAGTTAAACTATTCTTCTTTTGAAACCCACAGAGTTTGAAAGTTGAGATCCTTTCTAAATAATGAGTTAAGATTTTTCTTTTAGATTAAAAGACATTTCTAATTACATAGTTAGGTCTTACTGTTGCATACAAAGACTTGCATTTGCTGTATAATAATGTTCGAGTCTCATTCTGTGAGCATAAGTTTCTATGTGTAACTAGATGTTTCAAATAACTACTTGCCAACATGCATGTATTGCTCGATGTGTCCATGAAAAGTTTTCAGCAAGTGATTAGATATTGCTTTTCTTGACTAAAAGGTCTTTTAAATGATACCCCTTTTTACATGAATTCCCTAATGCTAAAGGAACTGAGTGAGAACTTCATAAACGTGCAAGTCATTATGGGAAATTGTGATACGTCTTAATGATTGTTGCCTAAGTGTTATTCCAAGCCTCTCCTGTATGCGCTATTAATGCTTAGATGAGGGTTTAATCTAGATTGTCATTCATATAGAGAGTCTTCCTTGCTTTCCAATATGCAGCTGTTGTTACTCATGAGTCAGCTAGGCGTTATACTCATAATGGCACGAGACGCTATTCCTGTTATAGTATTGATAGTATCTTGGCCTTATCAACCCTAACACACCTAGAATGGAAATAAAAGCGAGAACCTGATAGACTTTGTAATTATTATACCACATGTATCATGTCGTTACCCCCTGGGCAATGATTAATACCTTTCTAACATCTTTTGAAGCATTTATACCAAGTGCAGAAGCCAGAATGCCTAATAGTAGAAGGTAATTGTGTACTTACTTCCGTGATTGAACTTATTTTGAGTATCGTCAAGACAATATATAGATGTCAAATGCTTTGAGCCTTCGAATGTGGGCCGCTGGACCCAAATTGTGATTTTGATAGCCTGTGAGTTGTATGCGCTATGTCTGTATATCACGACTGAGTTCTATATCCAAGTGTTACAACCCTAGCTATTGAAGTTGCCTATTCATGTTTAATGGTCTCGCATTGAATAATTTGCGAAATATGAGCCAGTTTCATTAAAGCCCACTTGATTCACTATTAAGCGTGCGCTACCGTTCTAGCATTAATCCTTCTGAATAATTAAATTCTTCAAGTAATTTATTTAAGTGTAGTTTGTTCATCACCATGGCTGAAACGACATCCTAATTTCTTAAACAAGCGACTTGAATGTTTACTACTCCCCTAGTTGTTTTTTGAAGTTACTTTAATCGCCGTCAGGTTGGAAACAATGCGAATTATGAATGAATATATTTGTGTTATATTTAAAGGCATGCGCTAATAAGCATCTATGCGAACTGCTGTGACATGACAAGCATGTTGAGTTCTGTGAGCAGTAATGACTGTAAACCATTCGTTTGACAAGGATACTTTTAAGAGAGACTAACCATGAATGAGTTGTAGGCATGTAAGCCTTCCAGACAAGTTTGAATGACATTTCCTTTTGAAAATGAACGCGTATTTGGCCATTAACTCATTCAGAAGTATAATTTGACAAGATAAATGGTTGGATTCTTTTCAACGGTTAAATGACCCTATTAAGGTGTTTAGCCTTCATGAGAATGATAGTTTTGAGACAAAATGCATGTGAAATGACTGTTGCATATGAAATGTAAAGAAATTAATATATTCATGCGTGAATGCAATTGTTAAAGTTTAAAACAAGTTTCCATATCACCTGTCTTGAAGAGCAAATGAATATACAAACATTAACACATTTTAAGCATATTTTACCAAATGAGTGGTATCATGCTTTCTAAATAAATGTGAAATCATTAGGCCATTGAGCCTTATGAGAATGACAATATCGTTGTTTGTGACACGATGAAAGTTTTAACATATATGCATTTAGAGGTGAAATGCGTCGAAAACATCTTGGGGCAAGAAAATTGTGTTACATGTATAATGATTAGGGAGAATGCCCAGTTCTCGGGAACCCTAATACCCGGGACATAGACCAAGAAGTTGAAACCCTAGAAGACCTTGACGGGGGTAATATGTTGCCTAGGGAGTAGACCTAGAAGTGGAAACCCTGGAAGATCCCGACGGGGATAATATAAAATGTGAGTGACGATCTCACTGGTACGAAGGAACGTGAGTGATGGCCTCACCCATTCTCGGCAAAAATATGAGATTCTGATGCCTATAAAAATGATTTCGTACATGTTATGTGAGTTGAATACCTCGTTATAGGGTTATGTTGGTGCAAAGATTTCAAAAAGGCGAATATCTTCTTGAAAAGAATTTTTATTGAGTTTCAATTATCTACCCAGTGCATAACGACGGTTTTATAAGAACTTCAAGTGACTTAAACGATATGCATTAATCGTACTCTCTTGCAAACAGAAGTGTCGCGTGGCCATTTTGTTTAAACTCCTTGATGATAGGTGCTTATATGTGGATTATGTGTTCTATTACATCCAATACCTAAATCGTTGGATGAGATAGCTTATTAATGAATCCTGTGTGCGTGTATTTGACGTTATGCTTGTATTATGTGATGTTATGCTGATATAACATAGAATTACCACCGATAAGCTATAAGACACTTAGGTCAGCTAAGTTAAGTACTTCAGTCGTGAATTAGAAGGAGTATAAGGTTACTATCGTATTAGTGAGGTCATTGAGGTGAGGACAACTGTAGAAAACCCTATATGCTTATTACATGCTATTACATACCAGATTGTGTGTGTATGCACTACCTAAAGTATGACGCACAGTTGTTTTGTTTTCTGGGGCTGGGAATCTTTCACTGAGCATGTGGTAACTCATCCCCCTCTCTTTTCCCCTTTTCCCCGGGTTCCTAAAGTGAAAGGTAGAATTCAATTCACGTAAGCCAAGGTGGAGTCTACCCTGCTGCCCTAAAGGTAGACTTATATGCTTTTGTATGTTTAATTATGAGCTTAATAGTGTATTGTGATGTAATTTAGGGTCTTAAGCATGTAAGCTAATTACTAAAGCCATGTAATGCATGTTGTCTAGAAGTCGCTTTGTATGGCCATGTGAGCCGATCATTTGAATTATTGATCACCTTATAGCTGGAGTTCTTTCGGGATGTAAACCCAGTACTCTAGATGTGTGATCCGTTGAGTTGTACTTTTTCACTTCTTTTCTATTATTGAGCTATATTGCTTAGTATACTCCAAGTGTGTGGCCCGTAGAGTTATGATCTCCAGCGTTTAGCCGTTGAGTTATGAATATATGTTTGTACATACATCGAGTGCAGGAACTCATTGTAAGGCTAGAAGCTTGGTTTTAGCCCTATTTTAGGCGGAACTCTTTCCATTCTGCCCCAGAATTTAAGTAGTATTTAAGCAATCATTAATACTTAGAACCCTAGGGGTTAGGGGTGTTACAGATAGTATTAGAGCATGGTTCTACGACTGCAGGTCGCGATCTAAGTCTTGCTATTGTGGTATATGACGTGCTATTGTGTGCAAACGTGGTTTTTACATGAACATCGATGTGTTCAGACAGATATGTGTTGCTTGAGTGAGCTAATTGACTGAATGATTAAACCATTTTGCTAAAATGTAGACTGAATGACTTGCGTTCTTGTTGATGAGCCAAGTGTTTGCTTAATAATTATTGTTTTGTATATGCACCTTGGTGATTCAAATCAAACGTTTATGGTGCGCCTATTTTGAATTCAGATGATTGGAAAAGTCTTAACTCTGAGCTCATCCTTGCCCCTAAAGAACGATCTACTTCTCGGGCCCCATAATGGAGTGAGCAGATGTACTTAATGATTGGTAGAGAAAGAACTAGAAGTAGTTAAACTATTCTCCTTTTGAAACCTACAGGTTTTGAAAGTTGAAATCCTTTCTAAATAGTGAGCTACGGTTTTTCTTTCGCATTAAAAGACATTCCTAATTAAAATGTTAGGTCTTACTGTTATGCACGAGGACTTGCATTCGCTATACAATAATGTTCGAGCCTCATTCTGTGAGGATAAGTTTCTATGTGTAACTAGATGTTTCTAATACCTACATGCCAAGATGCATACGCTGCTTGATGTGTCCATGACAGGTTTTCAGTAAGTGATTAGAGATTACTTTCGTTGACTAAAATTTTATTTAAATGATACCCCTTTTTACATGAATTTTAAATGCTAAATGAACTGAGTGAGAACTTCCTAAACGTGCATGTCATTATGGGAAATTGTGATAGGGACCTGATGATTGTTGCCTAAGTGTTATTCTAAGAGTTTCGTATATGCGCCATTAATACTTAGATGAGGGTTTAATCTGGATTGTCATTCATATAGAGAGTCTTCCTTGCCTCCCAACATGCAGTTGTTGTTACTCACGAGTCAGCTAGGTGTTATACTCATCCTGGCACGGGATGCTATTCCTGTTATAAGATTGATAGTGTCTTAGCCATATCAATCCTAACACACCTAGAATAGAGATAAAGGGAAGAACCTGGTAGACTTTTGTAATTATTATGCCACATGCATCACCTCGTTACGCCCTGGGGCAACAGTCTATCCCTTTTAAACATCTTCTAAAGCAGTAATACCAAGTGCAGAAGCCGGAACGCCCCATTGTAGAAGGTAATTGTGTACTTGCTTTCGTAATTGAACGTGCTTGCAAGAATTTTGAACTCATTTCGAGTATCGTCGTGACAATTTTGAGATGTCAAATGCTTCAGGCCTTCGAATGCGTGCCACTGGACCAAGATTGTGATTTTGATAGCCTGTGAATTGAATGGGCTATGTTTGTATATCACGACTGAGTTTTGTATCCAAGTGTTGCAACCTTAGCTGTTCAAGTTGCCTATTCATGTTTAAGGGTCTCGCATTGAATAATGTGTGAAATATGATTCAGTTTTATTAAAGCCCGCTTGATTCACTATTAAGCATGCGCTACCATTCCATTATTAATCCTTCTAAATAATTAAATTCTTGAAGTAATTTGTTTAAGAGTAGTCTGTTCATTACCATGGCTAAAACAACGTCCTGACTGCTTAAACAAGCAACTTGAATGTTTACTGCTCCCTTAGTTGTTTCTTGAAGTTACTTACATGGCCATCGGGTTAGAAGCAACGTGAATTAAGAATGAATATGATTTTGTTACGCTCAAAGGCATGCGCTAATAAGCATGTGCGTGAATTGTTGTGATATGACAAGCATGTTTAGTTCTGTGATCAGTAATGACTATAGACCATTCGTTCGACAAGGACACATTTAAGCGAGACTAACTATGAATGAGTTGTAGGCATGTAAGCCTTCTAGACAAGTTTGAATGATATTTCCATTGGAAAATGAATACGTGTTTGGCCAATAACTCATTTAGAAGCATAATTTGACAAGATGAATGGTTGGATGCTTTCCAACAGTTAAATGACCCTATTAAGGCGTTTAGCCTTCATGAGAACGATAGTTTTGAGACAAAATGTGTGTGAAATGACTATTGCGTCTAAAATGTAAGGAAATCAAGATATTCATGTATGAATGCAACTTTTAATGTTTAAAAATGAGTTTCCATGTCACCAGTCTTTAAAAGTAACTAAATACACGAACATTAACGCATTTTAGGCATATTTTACCAAATGAGTGGTATCATGCTTTCTAAATCAATGTGAAATCATTAAGGCTTCGATCTTTATGAGAATGAGAATATCATTGTTTGTGATACAATGAAGGTTTTAACATAGATGCATCTAGAGGTGAAATCCATCTAAAACCGTTAGGGTTAGGAAAATAGTATTGCATGTATAATGATTAGGGAGAATGCCCGATTCTCGGGAACGCTAATACCCAAGGACATGGACTCAGAAGTCGGAACCGTAGAAGACCCTAACGGGGGTAATATGTTTCCTAGGGAGTAGACCCAAAAATGAGAACCCTGGAATATCCCTACGGGGATGACATGAAATGTGAGTGAGAATCCCACTGGTACGAGGGAACGTGAGTAACGGCCTCACCCGTTCCAAGCACAGATATGAGGTTCCGATGCCTATGAAAATGATTTCGTACGTGTTATATGAGTTGAATACCTCGTTCGAGGGTGATGTTGGTGTAAAGATTTTAAAAGGGTGAATATCTTCATGAAAAGAATTTTTACTGAGTTTCAATTATCTGGCTAGTGCATAATGACGGTTTTATAAGAACTTCCACTGATTTAAACGATAGGCATTAATTATACTCTCTTGCAAAAAGAAGTCTCACGTGGCTATTTTTTCTAAACTCCTTGATGATAGGTGCTTATTTGTGGATTACATGCTTTATTGCAACCAATGCCTAAATCGTTACATGAGATAGCTCATTAATGAATCCTGTGTGCGTGTATGTGACGCTATGCTTATATTATGTGATGTTATGTTGATATAATGCGGAATTACCACCAATATGCTATAAGAGACTTAGTTCGGGCAAGTTAAGCACTTTTGCCGTGAATTAGAAGGAGTATAGGGTTACCATCATTCCAGTAAGGTCATTGAGGTGAGGACAGATGTGAAAGATACTGTACGCTTAGTATATGATATTATATATCAAATTGTGTATGTATATGCTACTTACGGTACAACGCGTAATTGTTTTGGTTTTTGGGGGTTGGGAATCACTCACTGAGCGTGTGGTAGCTCATCCCCCTAACTTTTCCCCTTTTCCCACGTTCCTAAAGTGACAGATAGAATTCAGTTCACGCAAGCAAAGTTGGAGTCTACCTTGCTGCAATAGAAGTAGGCTAATATGCCTTTGTATGTTAAATTTTGAGCTTAGTGGTGTATTGTGATGTACTTTAAGTTCTTGACTGCATGTAAAGCTAATTACTACGGCCACGTAATGCATATTGTCTACAAGCCGCTCTGTATGGCCATATGAGCCGACCATCTGAATTATCAGTTGCCTTATAGCTGGAGTTGTTTATTTTATTTTGGGATATAAACTCAGTACTCCGGATGTGTGATCCGTTCAGTTGTACATTTTCATTTCTCTTCTGTTATTGAGCTATATTGTTTAGTATACTCCGGGTGTGCGCCCATAGAGTTGTGATCTTCGACGTGTAGCTGTTAAGTTGTAATTATATGTTTGTTCATTTATCAAATACAGGAACTCATTGTAAGGCCAGAAGCTTGGTTTTAGCTCTATTTTAAGCGAAACTCTTCCCACTCTACCCAAAAATTTAAGTAGCATTAAAGGAATTGTTAATACTTCAAACCTTAGGGGTTAGGGTTGGTACAGATGGCATCAGAGCATGGTTCTGCTGTCACAGGCCGTGACCTGAGTCGTACATTTCATATAGTTTCCTAGGAACGCATTTATGATGATGTGGTATATGACGTGATATTGTGTGCAAATGTAGTTTTGGTATGAAGGTCGATGTGCTTAGTTAGATATGTGCCACTTGAGTGCGCTAATTGATTGAGTGAATGAACTATTTGCTAGAATATAGACTGAATAACTTGCGTTCTCGTAGATGAGCTAAGTGTTAGTTTAATAATTATTTTTTTTGTATATACACCTTGGTGATTTAAATCAAAAATTTGAAGCACGCTTGTTTTGAATTCAAATGATTGGAAAAGTCTGGACTCTAAGCTTATCCTTGCGCCTAAGGAATGATTTGCTTCTCGGGCACAGATGCACTCAATGGTTGGTAGAGAAAGAACGAGAAGCAGTTAAACTATTCTCCTTTTGAAACCTACCGACTTTGACATTTCAGATCCTTCCTAAATAGTGAGTTACGGTTTTTTTTCGCATTAAAAGACATTTCTAATTACATAGTTAGGTCTTACTGTTGCGTACGAAGGCTTGCATTTGCTGTACAATGATCTTCGAGCCTCATTCAGTGAGCATAAGCCTCTATGTGCGACTAGATGTTTTGAATACCTACATGCCAAGATGCATACGTTGCTTGATGTGTCCATGACAAGTTTTTAGTAAGTGATTACAGATTCTTTTCTTGACTAAAAGTTCTTTTAAATGACATGAACTCGCAATTGCTAAGGAACTGAGTGAGAACTTCGTAAACGCGCATGTCATTATGGGAAATTGTGATAGGGTCTTGATGATTGTTGCCTAAGTGTTATTCCAACCCTTTCGTATATGCGCCATTAATACTTAGATGAAAGTTTAATCTGGATTGTCATTCATATAGAGAGTCTTCCTTGCTTCCCAACATGTAGCTGATGAAGCTCACAAGTCAGCTAGGCGTTATACTCATCATGGCGCAGGATGCTATTCCTGTTATAGTATTGATAATGTCTTGCCACATCGACCCTAACACACCTAGAATGAAGATAAAAGGGAGAACCTGATATACTTTGTAATTATTATGCCACATGCATCCCCTGGTTACCCCCTGGGGCAATGATGTACACCTTTCTAATGTCTTCTAAAGCGCTAATACCAAGTGCCGAAGCAGGAATGCCCATAGTAGAAGGTAAATGTGTACTTGCTTCTGTGATTGAACGTGGTTGCATGAATCTTTAACTTATTTTGAGCATCGTTATCATGATATGTACATATCAAATGCTTCGAGCCTTCGAATGCATGCCGGTAGACCAAGATTGTTATTTTGATAGCCTGTGAGTTGTATGGGCTATGTTTGAATATCACGATTGAGTTCTATGTCCAAGTGTTACAACCCTAGCTGTTCAAGTTGCCTATTCGTGTTTAGGGGTCTCGCGTTGAATAAAGTGTGAAATATGAGTCAGTTTCATTAAAGCCCGCCTGATTCACTACACTACCATTCCATCATTAATCCTTATGAATATTTAAGTTCCTCAAGTAATTTCTTTAAGGGTAGTTTGTTCATTACCAAGGCTAAAATAACGTTCCAACCGCTTAAGCAAGCAAGTTGAATGTTTATTGCTCCCTTAGTTGTTTCTTGAAGTTACTTAAATGGCCATCGGGTTGGAAACAACGTGAATTATAAATTAATATGTTTGTGTTATGCTTAAAGGCGTGCGTTAATAAGCATATATGCGAGCTGTTGTGATATGATAAGCACGTTGAGTTCTATGATCAGTAATGACTGTAGACCATTCGTTCGACAAGTATACTTTTAGACGAGACTAACTATGAATGAGTTTTAGGCATGTAAGCCTTCCAGACAAGTTTAAATGACATTTCCCTTGGAAAATGAACGCGTATTTGGCCATTAACTCTTTCAGAAGCATTATTTGACAAGACGAATGGTTGGATGCTTTTCAATAATTAAATGAGCCTATTAAGGCATTTAACCTTCATAAGAATGATAGTTTTGAGACAAAATGTGTGTGAAATAACTGTTGCATCTGAACTGTAAAGAAATCATGATATTTATGTGTGAATGCAACTGTTAATGTTCAAAATGAGTTTCCATATCACCTGGCTTGAAGAGTAAATGAATATACAAACATTAACTCATTTTAAGCATATTTCACCAAATGAGTGGCATCATGCTTTCTAAATCAATGTGAAACCATTAGGGCTCTAGGCCGTATGAGAATGAGAATATCATTTTTTGTGATACGATGAAAGTTTTAACGCAAACGCATTTAGAGGTGAAACGCATCTAAAATGTTTTGGCATGTGAAAATGGTGTTACATGTATAATGATTACGGAGAATGCCCAGCTCTCAGGAACCCTAGTACCCAGTGACATAGATCTGGAAGTCGAAACCCTAGAAGACCCTGATGGGGGTAATATGTTGCCTAGATAGTAGACCCAGAAGTGGGAACCCTGGAAGATCCTGATGGGGATAACATTAAATATCAGTGACGATCTCACTGGCTTGAAGGAAAGTGAGTGACGGCCTCACCCATTTCCAGGACAGATAGGAGGTTCTGATGGCTATGAAAATGATTTCGTACATGCTATGTGAGTTGAATACCTCGTTTGAGGGTGATATTGGTATAAAGATTTGAAACGGGTGAATATCTTCTACAAAAGATTTTTTCCTGAGTTTTAATTATCTGCCTAGTGCATAATGACGATTTTATAAGAACTTCCATAGACTTAAACGATATGCATTAATCATACTCTCTTGCAAAAAGAAGTCTCACATGGCCATTTTGTTTAAAATCCTTGATGATATTTACTTATATTCGGATTACGTGTTATACTGCATCCAATACCTGAATCATTGCATAAGATAGCTTATTAATGAATCCTGTGGGTGTGTATGTGGTGTTATGCTTATATTGTGTAATGCTATGTTGATATAATATGAAATTAGCACCAATAAGGTATAAGACACCTAGTTCATGTAAGGTAAGTGCTTTGGCTGTCTATTAGAAGGAGTATAGGATTACAATCATACTAGTAAGGCCAGTGAGGTGAGGACAGATATGGAAGACGCCATATGCTTATTATATGATATTATATGTCAGATTGTGTTTATATACACAACTTAGGGTATGACATGCAATTGTTTTGTTTTTTAGAGGCTGGAAATCTTTCACTGAGTGTGTGGTAGCTCATCCCTCTATCTTTTTCCTTTTTTCCCTAGGTTCCTAAAGTGACAGGTAGAATTTAGTTCACGTAAGCCCAGGTGGAGTCTACCTTGCAGCCCTTGAAGTAGACTTATATGCTTTTGCACGTGAAATTGTGTGCTTAGTAGTGTATTATGATGTAATTTAAGTTCTTGAGTGCATGTAAGGTAATTACTGAAGCCATGTAATGCATATTATCTAGAAGTCGCTCTTTATGACCATGTGAGCTGACCATTTGAATTATTAGTAGCCTTATAGCTGGAGTTGTTCATTTTCTTTAGGGATGTAAGCCCAGTACTCCGGATGTGTGATCTGTTGAGTTGCACTTTTTCGTTTCTTTTCTATTATTGAGCTATATTGTTTAGTATACTCCTGATGTATAAACCATAGAATTGTGAACTTCGATGTGTAAACATTGAGTTGTGAATATATGTTTGTGCATTTATCAAGTGCAGGAACTCATTGGAAGGCCAAAATCTTGGTTTTAGCTCTATTTTAGGAGGAATTCTTTCCATTCTGCCCAGAATTTAAGTAGAGTTTAAGCAATCATTAATACTTCAAACCCTAGGATTTAGGGGTGTTACAGATGGTATCAGGGCATGGTTCTGTGACTACAGGCTGCAACCTGAGTTTTGCATTTCATATAGTTTTCTAGGAATGCATTTATGATGATGTCGTATATGACGTGCTATTGTGTACAAATGTGGTTTTGGTATGAAGGCCGATGTGTTCAGTTAGATATGTGCTGCTTGAGTGAGCTAATTGATTGAGTGAATTAACAACTTGCTAAACCACACATTGAATGACTTGCATTCTCACAGATGAGCTAAGTGTTAGCTTAATAATGATTGTTATGTACATGCACCTTGGTGATTTAAATCAAAAGTTTAAAGTACGCTTGTTTTGAAATCAAATTATTGGAAAAGTCTTAACTCTAAGCTCATCCTTGCCCCGAAAGAACAATTTGCTTCTTGGCCTCAACAATGGAGTGAGCAAACGTACCCAATGGCGGGTAGAGAAAGAACTAGAAGTAGTTAAACTATTCTTCTTTTGAGACCTACAGACTTTGAAAGTTGAGATCCTTCCTAAATAGTGAGTTAAGGTTTTTCTTTCGCATTAAAAGACATTTCTAATTACATAGTTAGGTCTTACTATTACATACGAAGACTTGCACTTGTTGTACAATAATGTTCGAGCCTCATTATGTGAGCATAAGTTTCTATATGTAACTAGATGTTTTGAATACCTACATGCCAAGATGCATACGCTGCTTGATGTGTCTATGATAAGTTTCCAGTAAGTGATTGGAGATTGTTTTTTTTTGACTAAAATTTCTTTTAAATGATACCCCTTTTCTCTATTGCTAAAGGAACTGAGTGAGAACTTCATAAACAGGCATGTCATTATGGCAAATTGTGACAGGGTCTTGATGATTGTTGGCTAACTGTTATTCCAAGCCTTTTGTGTACGTGCCATTAATACTTAGATGAGGGTTTAATCTGGATTGTCATTCGTATAGAAAGCCTTCCTTGCTTTCCAACATTCAGCTGTTGTTACTCTCGAATCAGCTAGGCCCTATAATCATCATGGCGTGAGACGCTATTCCTGTTATAGGATTGATAGTGTCTTGGACATATCAATCGTAGCACACCTAGAACTTAGATAAAGGGGAGAACTCGATAGACTTTGTAATTAGTATACCACATGCACCACCTCGTTACTCCTTGGGGCAATGATCTATACCTTTCCAACATCTTCTTAAGCGTTAATACCAAGTGTAGAAGCCAAAATGACCCATAGTAGAAGGTAGAACTTTCCCATCAGTACCAAGAGTTCCTCAGACCTCCACATTCACCTTATGACAGAAATATATTGCAAAGCCTCAACGTATATTATTAAGACCATCAACACCATTGTCAGCTTATTGGTGGCTCGCTCCTCACAATTTGGCCAAACCTCAAGGCACACCCTTGACCCTAGGTTTTAAGTCAAGGTTGCATTCATGTATACTCGGCTAGATGTCTTTTCATGGGGTACTACTGGAAGCCTGAAAGTTTTATAGCATCACCGTAACATTGTACACAATCTGAAGCCCATAGAAGCTTATATAGATATTTAAGCTCGTTATTCATTATTAGTTGTGTGTTTTATGAATAAATTGTGTAGTAAATGTACTTCTTAGTGTTTGGTTGGCTTGAGTTTGGATAAGCACATAGCTAAATTAATTAAATGATTTAACCTATGAGAATTGTTGCTTGGCATGACCTCTAAGTCATTATTTACCCTTTATGAACTCTATTACCTTACCATATAGTTTGAGCAATCGTATACCTATTACTTAATATATGGTATAATGATTATTAGAGTTTGCGACCACATATGTGCACTCTTACACGTGTCATGTTTGGGGGGCAAGGAATGCCAGTGCATCTAGGATCACACCTGAATGTTATGCTCCAAGCTTGAACGGTAACTCACAAAACGTAATTATAAGCATGATTGATTTGAGTCATTATTTGCATTCAATGAATTCTCTAATCTTATGTTTGGTTGAACAACTGCATACACACATAACCAAAGCATGAGGTGGCAAACGTAGGAGTTGGCACTTGCCTTGTATTATATGCTTGATTGGATGACATACCAGTGTACCCATGCCTATAATTGAACTCTTGACATGAAGGCTTATGATTGAATGTCTGTGAAATAACCTTTGGTATAACTCAACTGAATGCCTTGGCATGATATGACTAAGATAGCTTGTACTATGTTTTATGCTATACGTGTCATGCACCTTGTGCGTACTCCATAGGAGATTCTAGAGTAGTACTATGTTAACCATTATGCTTGCTGCCCCTACTATTTTACTATACTGTGGTTATTTTGCGTAACCTCGCATCAATGGGTGCATTGTGATTGGGATGTCGTGCTATTATTTTACATATTACCACTACTGTTTTTGAGCAAAGAAACAACATTTACACCTCTGTGTGCTTGCTTGTAAACATTTCAAGTAAAACACAAAAGTACTAGATATACCCATGGTCGTAATGAAGCTATATGCACAATTGATGTATAGAATATGACTGCTGATATGATTAATTGAAGTGTATGACATGGTCTAGCTAGTTGCGCTAAGGTATGTTCTTTAGATAATCAAATTAGGATAAAAAGAGGTTTGGATTTAAATCGATGAGCATAGCATTCTATTTATGACCAGTTCTGCTAAGGTATGTTCTATAGATAATCAAATTAGGATAACAAGAGGTCTGGATTTAAATCAATGAGTATAGCATTCTATTTGCATATCTTCATAATCTAGAAATAATCAATTCTGAGCAGAGACTTTAAGGTAAAATACTACAATAACTAGACTATAATTGCACTATTTGATGCATAAACTTGGTATCAAACTTATCTTCACCCGGGGGACAACCTTACCACGTGTTTTAAAGAATTTGTGTGTCAGTGATACGTAGAACCTTCCCTGCTATTGTCCCATGCCCACATTACACCATTCTTCTTGAGTTGCTTATTCGCTTATCAAATGAATAATTCCATGTATTTTCCTTAGTAGTATGCATGCCATATGTCTGTGAGATTGGTTGGCGCTGCGTACTTTTCTTGCCCTAGGGATATTGAGTTGTTAATTTTCCTTGATGTGATTGTGGCTTCGGATCTTGCTTGGAGTGTCTTGCATTTTAAATGATGCTTTGTGATGCTGTGCAACGTTTCTATTACTTTGATGTGGAGTTGAAATTCCATGGTTAATTACCTAGTTCTGAAGTACTTTGATTACTGTATGCTTCCAATTGAAACTACCCGTACATGACCTGGATTTGTTGCGTCCCAGTGGTCATACCTTTGGATGCCAACTCATATATACATATGCATAGAGTTATTAGTCATAATGTAGGTGATGTTTAGGAAATTGAAGGCCTGTGCTCCTTTTTAACATAAGTTTAATATTGTTTTCCATGTCAACTCATTTGCCCCTCTTCAATGTGATTTGCCCTCGACGCCTAAATAAAGTGAGTATACGGTTAAAGAGGATTGGCAAGGAGGAGACTGGATACCATAAGCTCGTTTTCGATTTAAAAGATACAACTGAATCCAAAACAAAATTTTTGGATCCCGGTCCAAGTTGCGTAGATCATAGTACATGTCTATGCATCTTATGTTTGACTGAATTGTGAACTTTGGAATTTCGAGGACAAAATTCCTTTAAGAGGGAGAGAGTGTACTACCCACATTTTATTTAAGCCATCTAGCCTGTTTTTTACCATTACAAAGTCGTATTTTATTATTTTAGCCAAATCAAATTAGTATCGATGTGCTTGCTTAAGTGATAATGTCAATAAAAAGGTGATTATTATTATTATTGACTTTGAAATTTAATTCGTGCTAATTTATGGCATTAAATTGCACCGATAGTTTAATTTAGTCATTTTCATGAATATGACTAGATTGTCAAGTTTTGGGATTAGTTTCATTAAATATTAGACGTAAGCTTATTATTGCGAATGAATAAATCGATAAGCGATTATATTACTGACCTGACTTTAAATTAAGATACACGAGATTGCGCTCGTAATATTAGTTGAATGGGCAAGGAACAACACAAACAAAGGGGAAAGGGATCAAAATGGGGGCCGAAGTCCCTTCTTCTTCCCAGGAAAAGCAAAACTGGGGGGGTTCCTTACCCTAGTCCTCGAGACCCCGAGAGAGAGAGGGAGAGAGCGAGAGAGAGAGAGAGAGAGAGAGGGTGAGAGAGAACGAGGAAGAGAGAGACAGGGCAGTGGACGGCGCGACTCCCCCACAGCTGATGGTCGCAGCCCGCCTCACTGCCCATCCCATGGAACAATCTATGATTTAAGCGAGAGAAAAAAAGAGATTAAGCGAAAGAGGGAGAGAGAAGGGAGCCGGGCAGGAAGCACGGCGACGGCAGCATGGTGGCAGTGCAACACCGGCGATCACCCAGGTTGCACAGTAGCCACCGCGACACACTGTGAGGGAAAGAGATCGAGTGAGACAGCAAGGTTGGGGTTTTGAAACCCTAGCCGCCACCAAACACCACTACACATGGCTAGAATGGGCACTGATCACCATGGCAACACCCTAGGGCAGAGGGTAGCGACTCTGATTTAGAACAGTAGTGCGAGGAAGTAAAAATCAACGGTTTTTGTTGGTTCACTTTGGAACTGAGTGTAGCAGCAAATTAGGAGTCAAAAATTTGGGTTTCTGAACATCCACAATAGCATAGAAAAGCCCTTGGAAGGGTCCTAGCTTGGAGTCCAGGTGGGTGGTTCCAAATCCTTAAACTAACTACTATTTGCAATTATCTTTGAAACATTTGTGATAACTAATTTAGTAGTTAGGTTGAAACTACAATAAGTTGAGAAATTCCAACTAATCGGTGAATTATTTGGGTTGAACTGTAATGATTTTGTCAACCTATGACTTATATGGGCTATGTGTGCATATCACAACTGAGTTCTAAGTCCAAGTGTTATAACCCCAGCTATTCAAGTTGCCTATTCGTGTTTAGGGGTCTCATATTGAATAATTTATGAAATATGAGTCGGTTTGATTGATGCCCGCTTAATTCACTGTTAAGCATGCGCTACCATTCTAGCATTAATGCTTTTGAATAATTGAATTCTTCAAGTAATTTGTTTAAGAGTATTTTGTTCATTGCCACGGCTAAAACAATGGCCTAACTACTTAAACAAGTGACTTGAATGTTTACCGATCCCTCAGTTATTTCTTAAAGTTATTTAAATGGCCATCGACTTGGAAACAACATGAATTATGAATGAATATGTTTGTGTTACGCTTAAAGGCGTGCATCAATAAGCATGCACGCGAACTACTGTGATATGACAAGCATGTTGAGTTCTATGATCAGCAATGACTATGGACCATTTGTTTAACAAGGATACTTTTAAGCGAAACTAACTATGAATGAGTTGTAAGCATTAAGCCTTTTAGACAAGTTTTAATGACATTTCCTTTGAAAAATGAATGCGTATTTGGCCATTAACTCATTTAGAAGCATAATTTGACAAGATCAATGGTTGGATGCTTTTTAACAGTTAAATAACCCTATTAAGGCATTTAGTCTTCATAAGAATGAGAATTTTGAGACAAAATGTGTGTGAAATAACTATTACATCTGAAATGAAAAGAAATCGAGCTATTCATGTGTGAATGCAACGGTTAACATCTAAAAACGATTTTTTATATCACCTGTCATGAAGAGTCAATGAAGATGCAAACATTAACTCGTTTGGAGCATATTTTACCAAATCAGTGATTTTATGCTTTCAAAATCGATGTGAAATCATTAAGGCTTTGAGCCTCATGGGAATGAGAATATGATTGTTTGTGACACGATGAAAGTTTTAACGCAGATGCATTTGGAGGTGAACTGTATCTAAAATGTTTAGGGGTAGGATGCCACATGTATAATGATTAGGGAGAATGCCCCATTTTGGGGAACGCTAATACCTAGGGACGAAGTGGGAACCCTAGAAGACCCTGACGGGGTTAATATGTTGTGTAGGGAGTAGACTCAGAAGCGGGAACTCTGGAAGATCTCGACGAGGATAATATGAAATGTGAGTGACAATCTCACTGGGATGATGAATGTGAGTGATGGCCTCACCTGTACCCAGCAAAGATATGAGATTCTAATGACTACAAAAATGATTTCATACATGTTATGTGATGTCAATGCCTCGTTTGAGGTGATATTGGTGTAAAGATTTGAAAAGGGTGCATATCTTCTTGAAAAGAATTTTTACTGAGTTTCACTTATCTGCGAAGTGCATAATGATAGTTTTATAAGAACTTCCATTTATTCAAACAATATGCATTAATCATACTCTCTTGTAAAAAGAAGTCTCACGTGCCCATTTTTTTTACATTCCTTGATGATAGTGCTTATATGTGGATTACGTATTCTATTGTATCCAATACCTGAATTGTTGTATGAGATAGCTTATTAATGAATCCTCTGTGTGTGTTATATGACGCAATGCTTATATTGTGTGATGTTATGTTGATATAACATGGAATTACCAGCAATAAGTTATAAGAGACTTAGCTCAGGCAAGTTAAGTACTTTGGGAATGAATTGGAAGGAGTATAGGATTATCATCAAAATAGTAAGGTCATTGAGGTGAGGACAGATGTGGAAGACACTATATGCTTATTATATGACATTATATATCACATGTGTATGCATGCGTTACTTAAGGTATGACGTGCAACTGTTTTGTTTTCTGGGGGTTGGGAATCTTTCGCTGAGCACGTGGTAGCTCATCCCCCTATCTTTTCCCCCTTTTCCCCAAGTTCCTAAAGTGACAAGTAGAAGTCGGTTCACGTAAGCCAAGGTGGAGTCTACCTTGCTGCCTTAGGAGTAAACATATATGCTTTTGTACGTTAAATTGTAAGCTTAGTAGTGTAATGCGATGTAATTTAAGTTCTTAAGTGCATGTAAACTAATTACTAAAGCTATGTAATACATATTTCCTGGAAGTCACTCTGCATGATGTGAGCCGACCATCTGCATTATCAGTCGTCTTATAGCTAGAGTTGTTCATTTTCTCTGGGGATGTATACCCAGTACTCTGGATGTGTGATCTGTTGAGTGATACTTTCCATTTCTTTTCTATTATTGAGCTATATTGTTTAGTATGCTCCAAGTGTGTGGCCCGTAGAGTTACATGTAGCCGTTGAGTTATGAATATATATTTGTACATTTATCAAGTGCAGGAACTCAGTGTAACACTAGCAGCCTGGTTTTAACCCATTTTTAGGCGGAACTTTGTCCGTTTCACCCCAGAATTTAAGTAGAATTTAAGCAATCGTTAATACTTCTAACCCTAAGGTTAGGGGTGTTACAATCTTAGACTAAAGTTTCTATGTTACAATGGTTCAACAAGGCTTAGAACAATGCTTCCCACTACCCAAATGCTGTGTCCTCCATAGGTTACATTTCAAGACTAGAACCTTTGGTTACTTTCCCATATATCATGTGGATTAAGAAAAGTGTGTCATGAATGGGTGAAACAGTTTCCTACTTAATTGGAAGTCTAATGGATCTATCAAGTGGCCAGCTATTTTCCCGAATAGGTAGTAGTAGGGCTTGACCTAGAGATATTACTAATCCAAGTAGGGTAACCCCTTTGATACAAGGATGTCTAATGCCAGTGTAATTAAAATAATTCCACGTATTGATTTTTAAATCTCGCTATCTTTTAAAAAAAAATCACTCTTTGCCACTTTAAGAATCACAATTTAGAATCCCAGGTGCAACCCCCACCCCCCACTTTAAGAATCACTAGTAGATGTTTCTCTTTTATCACTACCAAAAATAAAAAAGAAAAGAACGTTACCAACAAAGATATTTTTGTTGCAATAAGTAAAATTTCTATTGGTAAAACATTATACCAGCAAATGTTGATCTGTTTCTAGACTATTAGTAAAAACAGGTGATGGTATATGTTTTACTAACATATATTGTAACATGTTGAAATTGCTCCTTAATACCAATAAAAAGCTTCCATTGATGAATGTCATCATTTTGCCAACAAAGACATAATATGTTGGTGGTGCTATGTACTATAATCAGATGCATCTATTGGTCGTAAATTAACTCGTAGCAAAAATGGTTCACCATGTCACTGCATTTGTTAGTAATTCTTTCTTTTTCCAGTATTTTTCAATCTCATCCAACTAGAGCATCTATTCGTACCAATATATACCCACCAAAAAAGAATTTTTGTCAAGCTTCCTTGTTCTTACACATCATGATGTTTCCAAGAAAAATATATGTTGTGAATAGTCCACCCGCTCAAATAGGAACTACGTTTTTTCAATAAATATGCTTGTGTAAAATCAAATATGTGGGTTTAATATTTTTCACAATAGGAGAATCAATCCGAACAAAACTATCATTTAACAAAAGAGTTTGCAAAAGTGCTATGTGCATTCACTGAAAGTTCATAATAAATATGCACATAACTTCAAAAATGTAAGATTGAGATTAAAGTATAAACCATGGTTGCAAACTCTAAAATATTACTTAGTCTACCCATAAGATAAGTCATGATAAATATTAACCACATAATGGAACTCAAACTACGTTTAATTCATTGTTTTGTTCATCATCAACTTCTTTGGTATTTTCTTCTTCAAATGCATGACCATTTTCATTATCATCGTCAATGTCCCCATCTTCCTCAAATGAGGAAGGAACATCATTCGATATTCCCTATTAAACAAGCACAAAAGTGTAAATCTTATAAAAAAGTAATAGAGAATATTAATAATCATATATAATGGCACTTTCCCTTAACAACACTATGTCAAAATAATCATTAAAAATAAACAACAATTATCAAAGACTCTCTTACAAGACTCTAAGCTCAAACTTTTTCACTTCTTTAGTTTCTATGCTGCATCACAAATTTGGCTTCTACTTCATTAGATGTTTGAATATGATACACTCAGATTGTCCTATATTTCAACTTGTAAAAACTTATTTGTGCATATTCCAACTATGTAATTGATCACCAAAATTAACCAATCTATCTCCCATTTACGTTATTTATCATTACCTCAATGTATTCTAGCTAAAGTAGCTAATCACCTAAACCTCCAATCACTCTCTGATTACCTTATCTCTTAGGTTTTTAAAAACACAATTAAACATATTCCAACAAAAGAAAATAATCACCTTAATCGACAATCACTCTCTCATTCATGCCCCCTTGAGTTATCAAACATACCGTTAAGTAAACTATGACTAAAGTTCCTAGTCACCTAAACCAATGAACCATTCTTATAACATTGCCATTTACCAAATGAATTTTTATAATCAATAGAATATAGAAGTAATAAAAAAATGAAATATCTCATAGTGCTTCAAAAGCCCTTTCACCAAGTTAGTAACATACCCAGATGTATTCTCTAAATGTTCAATATTCTCTTTACTCTCTTTTTGTATTTGCTCGATTTTCATTTTTTTTAGTTTGCTCTTCCTCTGAAGAACATCTTTTAGAGCTGAATGAGCAACTTTGACCCCAATGCCAAAGGTCTTAGCATAACCATATGTGTCTTCTCCAATAATGTTTTGTAAAATTTCATCTATTTCATCTCGAGTAGCATCATCACATGAGCCTTCTTCAACGCAGAATAAATCATTTTCAATTGCTTCCTACCATCTTTCATGTTAGTGAAAAGAACAAAATTAATAAGCATACTTAAGAAAAATACAAACTCATCTAGCTATAGTGTCATCAAGTTTTGTAGTTTTCTTTGGTGCACAGGTCTTGAACCATATTGGAGCTTATCTATCTTATTGCCCTTTTCCTAAAAGGCATGTAAAATAAAACATGAGATCCCTAAAATCAAAGTGAGCTATAGCATAAATAGGGTATAGATAATACTTCTTCTTCAGCACATGCACGTGCAAAAGTCTTTATCCCTCTATAGTAATGCATTTTGTTATTACCCTAATTTTCAATTCCTCTTTTAGCTCTATCCTGAATGAGTAATGATCAAATTAAATTGAGTTTATTGATCTTCTTCAATCTCTTGGATCCCTTCATCAAAGTTGTTACCTTTATTTGGCCAAGGGTTATTTATACATGGGTTGTTTGGTATCAAAGCAAATCTTTTCGCTTTAATTATTTGATGATGAATGGGGGCCCTTGATCATAAGAGTGACTGAACTTCAACAACCATCAATCTGTAAGAACTTGCACCAAGCTTGGTCTTGATAATAGAAGGAAAAATCAAGGGAAATTTTTGTGGATGTTTGACTATAGGAGAAAAGGAAACAAAATGGGTATGACAAAGACGAAGGCTGAAGCCACCACTTAGCCTAGCGATCCACCAATTAATTTTCTAATGCAAAGCATCAAGAAAATTAATCTAAAGGATTAAATCAATCACCTTCCAAATATCTCAAGTATTTAGAATAAAGAGAGAGATTTCTTTGTCGAAGAAAAAAACAACCTAGTATTCATTCATTAATTCTCAAAACAAGTCAATTCTCAATGCAAGAACTCTAATTTATAGCAACGAAAGTAGTGCCCTCTTCCCAAAGCCACAAAAATAAGCCAATAGAAATGAAGCACCTTTGGGGCTAATGTGGACCAACAAGATTCAAGCATCTACTCTAGCCAATCACATTCAAACAACATTCTAAGCACATGGAAATTCAAATTAGAAGCTTCTAGGTTAGTAATAAGTTGTCCAAATGCAGGGCTGGAATTTTACTGTACTTATACTTAATCAGTAGTATCATCCATATTACAAATGCAAGAACTTAGGAAAGATATTAAAAGCAGATTTGTTGAAGATGTCCACTAACTTTCCATAAAAGTTTACTCCCTTAATCATCCATTTGATGACACAATTAACCTCATGTACAAAGTCGTGCATATCTTGATCTGCATTAACCCTTGTTTGATGTTTTCCATTCTTGATCGAGATATACTTGGAATCTAGGGGCATGCCATAACTTGTTTGAAAATAGACATCTAAGGGAGTCCAACGTAGCTAAAACACAAATTTTGAAGCTTATTCATTTATCCAAATAGCATCTCAAAATTAACCTATCAAATATAAGAGTCTTGATAGTTTGTTCTAAAATCTTTATTTGATATAGTCCACCACTAATAAGTAAATTATGAACCTTATTGACTTAAGAAGGGGACTTCTGCATCAATCTCCCCTTCTTTAGAAGGATTTCTCCTCAAATCGTTATGGCCACTTGCATAATTCCTAAACATCATTACCCAAACAAGATAGATACATCATTTTCATCCCAACATCGATACCAGAGTGTTAAGAATCCCATCTTTTTTGAACAAGTAATTGTTTCTATGGAAATTAGGGGCCATTAAGATTTGAAATTCTTGCCTATCAACGCCAATACTCATAAACTAGTTAAAATTGCTAATGCACTCATTATTATCCAACTCATAATGGGATACCTCTTTATACTCTAGCTTGGATTGTTGTGGCTTGCTTGTAGGACATATGATTAAGGGGCTAGCTAAGCTTTTCTCTTCCAAGTGTAGAACCTCGATTTTCTTAACGCGTTGGCCTTGAACTTGGATCCCGTGGCCTTATCAATTTGATCATGAAGTTAAACCTCGAGGTTTTCTTCAAAGTTAGGGTCTAGACTGGGAGATTTAGGAGGATTCTAATTCATGACTAAATTTTCCTCATCGAAAATCAAAATAGGATAATTCTCCTCTTTGACCAAAATAGGATTCATGTTGAGTCTTAATCTTCTCTTGGACAATGTTGGATTTTGTTCAAAGGGTTCTTCTTCAAGAGCTAAATCTTGATAGAATCTTACATCTATATATGATTTGAGCCATCTCTAGTTCTTAATTCTAGGCTTGCCTTTAAGAGCTATTTCCCTCCTAAGGCATCTAAACCAATCAAGGGCAGCACCTTAGAGTTTTTGGGTGGCTATCATTAAACTATATTTATCTACACCTCTTGCCTTAAGGTAACCCTAAAGGACTTGAACCCATTTCAAGTAGTGGTTTGGATCCAAACTACCTTTAAGAGAAGGTGGTTCTCTCATAGCCTCCTTCACTTGTGTTATTTGTCTTGAGGGCCTCCTCACTTAATCTTGGAAATCAAGTATGGCATTATATTCCCCGGTATAGTGAAGCAAATAATAAAAAGGATTAGGGGATTATGTTTTGGCTATTTTTTAGGATCTCTATGGGCTAAAAGAATAAGCCAGGCAAGAAGATAGTGAAGGTTAATTTTCTTTTTGGAGGATGAAAGCATGAATTTTTTGGTGTAGAAGGAAAAGGTTTTCATGGCTAAATCAATGACAATAGGATCAACTATAATAGGATGAATTTTTAGGTGTAAAAGGACAAGAGTGATTAAACTTCAACAAGCATCAATCTATAAGACTTTTAACCATGCTAGACCTTGAATAACAGAAGCAAAAAAAGACAACTTTTTACGGATTTTTGAATATGAGGGAAAACCAAATCAAATGTATATAATTAAGATGCAGGCTAAAGCCACCACTTTCCCTAGCAATCCACCAATGAATTTTCTAATTCAAAGTACCAAAAATCACAAAGGATTGACTCAATCACCATCCAGGTACTCAACTATTGTGAAGGAGAAAAATGTTCTAGCTTTTATTGATTAGTTCTCAAATCAAGTCTATTCTCTAAGTGAATAAAAGGAGGCTAATTTATAGGTGTACAATTAGTGCCCACTTTGCCAATCTACAAAAATAAGCCATTAGAAATAAAGCACATATGGGGTTATTGTGGACTAATGGGATTTAAACATGTACTCTAGCCAATCATATTCAAGCAACAAGCACATTAGAAGCATTTAAGCTAGTAATGAGTTGCCTAAATGCATGATTGTAATTTTCTACACTTGTACTTTATTGATGGTATCATCCACCATCCCAAATAGAGGCATATGGCATAGATATTTGAAAAGGGATTTGCTGGATGTGTCCACCAACTTTTGCTAAAAGTTTAACCCCTGAATCATTCATTTGATGGCCCAATTAAGCTCATGTACAAAGTCATGCATCTCTAAATCTACAATGACCCTTATCTAGTGTTTGCCTCCTAGATTGGGATATACTTGGAATTTGGAGGTGTGTCATAGCTTGTTGAAAGGCATCTACGGCAGCTAAAATACTAATTTTGGAGCTAATTAATTTCTCTAAATAACGGCTCAAAATTCGACTACGAAACTTAAAATTCTGGACAGTTCGTGGTAAAAGCTTTATTAACATAATCCATCACTAACAAGTGAATTATGGACCTATTTAACTTGAAAAAATGATTTAAGTGATCTGCACCAAAATCCCATTCTTCTAAAGGATTTGTCCTCAAATCCTTTTGGCTACTTGCATAATTCCTAAATATCATTATCCAGGCATGACAGATGAACGCTTTTGAACTCAACAAGAATACCATAGTGCTAAGAATCCAACCATTTTTTAACAAATAAGTGTTTTAAAATAAATTAGGGGCCATTAATATTTCATATTCTTGCCCATCAGCACCAATACTCATAAACTTGCCAAAATTATAAATACATGCATTAGTATCCATTTGACAATAGGGTACCCCTTCATGCTTAACCTTGGATCGTTGTGTCTTATTTGTAAGATGTATGATTGAGGGTCTTGCTGAGCTTTTCTCTTCTAAGGGTGAAACCTCAATTGACTTAACTAGCTGGCCTTCAACTTGGATCTCCACAGCCTTATCAATTTGTTCATGAAGTTGAACCTCTATGTTTTCTTCAGTGTGAGGATCTAGATTGGGAGATTTAGGAGAGCTCTAATCCATTGCCAAAGTTTCCTCATCCCTTGGTCATCAAAAGCTAAAATAATTTCATTCTCCTCTTTGGCCAAAAATAGGATTTTCATCTTGAACCTTGATCTTCCCTCAGACAACAATTGATTTTCTTGAAATGGTTCTTCCTCGAGGAGTAAATCTCGATGGAATCTCGCATCCATATTTGATTTAAGTCATCTCCAAGTCTTGATTCTAATCTTACGTTCAAGTGCTTTTTCACCCCTGAGGTATCTAAACCAATCAAGGGCTACACTTTTGGCATTTTTGGACTGTTATCATAAAACTCTCTTCATCTCGACAACCTCTTGCCATAAGGTAACCCTTAAGGACTTAAACCCATTTTAAGTAGTGGTTTGGATCCAAACTACCTTAAAAATAAGGTGGTTCTCTCATAACCTCTTTCACTTGTTCTACTTATTTTGAGATACTCGTCAGTTAATCTTAAAAATCGAGTATGGCTTTATCTACCTTGGTATAGTTAAGCAAATTATAAAAACGGTTTGGGGATTGTGTGTTGGCTATTTATGGGATATTTGTTAGATGAAAGAATAAGCAAGGAAAAACGACGTAAAGGTTTTTTAATGAAGGATGAAAGTGTGAATTTTTAGGTTGAAATTAACTTCCTTCAATGCATCATAATCCTCAGCTTTCAACATTATTTTTTAACAGTTTAGGCTAAGTCTCTCTTCCTACTTCTCTATCGGTGTTCCTTGATAATCCTTGGTAAGGGGACCATGAATGCAAGCTAGTGCATCTTTGGCCACTATACGATCATCCTCTATATCATATTACGTTAGATCGTATCCAAATCTTATATAGTCTGAACCTTAATAGCTTCTTAAAGAAATTCACAAACTACAACCTCTAGACTCCTACTAAAACACTTCATCCCTTTCACTCTCCACCTCTATTCAAGCACTTGAGTCTTTTCCTTATTTAAGTAAAGCTCAGATTAGTATCTAATCAAGGCAAATTAGTATCTGATCGAGGCAAGTTTGGGGATCCCAAGGTTGAGGACCTTAAAAGAGTTAGTAGGAAGGTCATGGTAAGAAATATATTTTAAGGATTTCAAGGTTTTGCCTTTTGCTTGGTTTCTTATCTTCATAAAACCACTACCTTGATTAACTACACTTAAATAGAGTGATTCCAATTTCCCTTTTGTCAATCAGAAGATCTCAATACTAAGTGCATTATTATTTTTAAGGAAAACACCAAAGTACTCAAGTACCTTATCACAAGGTTGACATAATAGAGTGGACCGTTCCTACAGGCTTCCTTAGGTTTCTTATTATAAAAGGATGATCTTGAAGAAATTCTTATCATGATCAGTCACGATTTTCTCCATATCACCAAAGGAGCATCCCTACAGGGTTCTTTGATTTCCTTAGTATTGCCCCCAAAATACAAGGTGCAAACAAGGAAGCGGAGAATTCTACGGTTACAGGTATACGAAAACTATTTTTTATTATCCTGGTTCCAAGAATAGATCTCAAACGTAGCGTTAACATAACAATACAACTACTTTTTGTGGGCCAATCTTTAGGTTAAAGATCTAATCAATGGTTACAAGAGTGAGAGAGAAATGAACTCCTTTCACACTAGTGGCATAATGCTCATAGCCTTCAAGACCTTCCGTCTTTAGGTTGGTGTGAAACAACTTGAACAAAATTAAGCTCGTTGTTCCCAGTGCTCAATCTAAACTTGACGAAGTATTATTTTATGTTCGTAAATGTATTGTGAAATTTCAAAGCTAATAGTAACAATCCCTTTTTTAATAAAATTACCCACTTATATAAGCATGTCAGTATTGTTCTATCTTAACTAAAGATACTTAAAATTATGATTTGATAAAATCGTTAGATGCCCGAAATAAAAACATAAGCATTACAACTGCCTTGAGTTAAACCACCATTCCATGCCATTATCACTTAACATGCACCTAAACGCTTCCTAATGAAAGAAACCTGACCTCGGTCAATCCTTACAGCTATGTGTTGAGACTTCATCAACATAATCATTTTTCACCAATTAAACCCAATTTGCATTCCATATCTTACTAAAGCCCTGCTAGCCGATCTTAATTTGTAATCCATATCTTGACACCGACTAATCTAGTTTGCCTATCACAACCACACATCTATCTCTTAGCCTGACTTGATTTGCCCTCTACCAACCTAACTAAGCCTAACATCATGTCCATATTACAACTAACAACTTTCCTATCCAACCTTCACCCTTTTCCCACAAATAGTGCAATCTCACCCTCAAGGTCATGTCTAGCCTGACCTAGCATTTACATTATACCATAGTTAGATAGTAGTTTCCATTCATGTTTCAGGTATTCATAGACCTATGAGTTCACTAATACATGCCTTATTGTACTAAGACTCACGTCGGTTAGCCTTTGCATTTCTTTCCATGTTTACATACATGTTATAATAGACATGTTCATATCATAGATATTTCACACCTACTTGAACTTCGCCTATACATATCTTAGGATAAATTTGAGTGTAAAACAGAACACCGTAAGCATACAGCTTTCACTGTAGTCCTTGAGGGTCATTTCCACAGGGACGACGGAAGAGTTTTAGGTCACTAGTCAAACTAGGGAAGTAAACTAATCTAACACGATTCTAAACTAATATTAAAGCCATAACAATTGAAACTGTTGATTACAAATAGACTAAACTAACATCACAGAGTACCAAATCCAATCAAACAAGAGTCATTCTAGTGCTACTCAAGAACTTTCAAGCAAGTCGGATTCGAAATTTCATCATTGAACACTTAAGAACACTCCACCAGTCATTTCATCATTTGAAATTTCAAGCAATACAAGATTTCTAGAACATCCAAAACTTCACCTTTGGAAACCAGTAACCCACATCTTCAAAGCCAAAATAGAGGCACCAATAATGGGAGAGGGAAACAGGAGATCGGCATCACTGACATCCATATCATCATCGATCAACCCTAAAGCAACGAGCATCCAAAATCACTCATTCCGAATTACTAAGAACATGCTATTTCAATCATCATCAATCAAACCACAATATCATCTAACATCGCATATAGAATTCCCAATCCACAATATACTCTACTAACATCAAAATATCATTGATTCAACTAGGCTACGATAACCAGAAAATAAGCATAAACCCAAACCATCGAATCAGCGGAACTATTCATAAAGCATAAAGCATAAATATTAGAACCCAAACCATCAAAGTCGAAAACTAACCTACTATCAAAACTGAAACCATTCATAAACCATCAAAATATCATCTATCATTGATTCAACTAAGCTACTATCATTCAAAAAGCATAAATGAAGTTTTAGGATTCAAACCCAAACCATGTCCTAGGCCAGAACAACAAACAGGTCCTTGAACCGAGGAGAAGAGCTAGGTTTCAGCCAACAAAATCAGAAGGAAGCTTCACCCATCGCCATCAATGGTGGAAACACCATAACCGTGTTCAACAAGATGAAAACAGGGGAGGGGGGCTATGACCAAAATTAAACAAAACCAGTATCCAAATCTTACAAAAACAAACTAAAATCGTGAATTACAACCAGGGAACACAAAATTATAGCATAATTACCCGAAATTTGGAACCATAAACCGATCTAAAACCAAACCCTAACCCAAAATCTTCAAACCCTAACTCTGAAAAATCATAAAATGCATATGAAATTCAAGCTTAAACTTCGAAAATTAAAGCTAATTGAACCCTAAAAACCTCATAACCTCTTTTCTAGTGTCGGTACCCTTCAATTTGTACTCAGCTCCCCTTCAACTTCAGCCCTTGATTTGTTCGTACCGTGGACAGTGGGATGGGGATGCAGGTGTCAATTGAAGCATGAAATGTGATGCTGTGCTGGCGTTTGATGGATGAAGATGGTGATCTGTTGAAGAGAGAGAGAGAGAGAGGAGAGCTCAGTTAAAGGGAGAGAGGAGATGAGGATGAGAATAGTAAGGTAGGGGAAGGGGACATTTTGGGTTTCAGGTACCTGAGAGGACAGAGAATACTAGAGTAAGAAAGAGGGGGGGTTTACTAGCCACGCGCACGACACATGGGGGCTGGGTAGGTTTTAGGTTTTATTTTCCTTTTTTTTACTCACTTTGGGCTAAACAAGATAATAGGCTTAAGGATTGGGCGGGTTTGAATAATCTGGCCCACTGCTTCATTTCCGACATTTTTCATCTTTTTTCGCATTTTTTCACGTTTATTCGATAGCTACAAAACAAAAACAAAATCAAATAAAAAAAACCTAACAATAACGATTATAACGAGCATAAATCGGGTATAAAAGTATCGTAAAAATAATACATTTTTTGCACAAACAAATACCTTCACAAGAAGATTTGCTCTTCCTCGAGTAAAACAACTAAACTAACTAAAAGGAAATGAAAAATAAGAGAAAGAAAGTCTTAACTAACTATCGTAGAATCGTGGTTGCATTTAGCGTATGCAACAAACCCTTTAAACCCCTTGGTCTTCCAAATGGACGAGTGAGGTCTCGTAAGAATTTTCAAGTGAAATACCCATAAAAATTATTTCCAAAAGAAAATCTTTTTGGTTTTTCTCAAAGCTAATATGTACAAAACTAAGAAAAGATATGCACACGTTCTAATCAATTAAATCACCCATGTAACCAAGTTATTGACTTGCATATGTACAGATTGTCATCATCCCTGTAAATGATATCAAAGCACTAATTTTTCACCCCATTGTACATCAAGATTCTGAATCCGTCCCAGTGCTCGTGTGCAAGTGTGTCATCATCCCAAGGCTTAGATTTACCAGAATTAGACTCAATCTCACTTGACTGACACAACTACATTATCATCATATTAACATTGGAAGCAAGCTTTCCCAGTAGTAATATTGCCGCAAAGGGTAACATCCAGTAGCACGTGCCTTAAAGGGTAACGCCCGGTAGCATATGCCTCAAAGGGATACTTGTCATTTCAAATTTTATTTCATCTCTTTTCTTTTTCTCTTCTTTATTCATAACATTTTTTTTCATTTTTTTCAGAGTAATCGTGTCATGAGCAAGTGGGAGAATCATTCATGGAAGCCTAAAACCTAAAGATAATGATGAAGGAATAAACAAGGATTAGATTACACAATCTATACTGAACAACTGGAGTTAGAATTAGGGCTTAGGATGACACACTGCAGTCGGAGACTTTTCATGCACATCCTACTTATATACAAGTTAATACCCAAAGCACAGAGGATTTAAGCTAATTAGACATAGTACAAATATCCCCCCCAAAACAAAACCGAAATCTTTTTGACTTTTAAAATTTTTCCAAAAAAAAGTATGTACACATGGGCACCCGACCCCCACACCAAAATCTCACAGTGTCCTCATTGGGAGTGGAACAGACACATGAAAACCAAAAGAAAAATCTAGAAAGGCTCAAAGCAAAGCAACTAATCATAGAAAAAGAAAAGCGACCAACTATGCAAAAAGAAACTAGAATAAGACAAAGAAAGAAGAAAAGAGAGAAAGAAGTAGAGGAGAAGAGAAGAAATTTCTAGCAAATCAGGTCGGGGGCTAAGGACACCCAAACTATCTCAAATCACAATCACCGATCATAGCTTGGTTCGTGGAATATCAGACACTCCACATCTTCTTGGTCCGACAGGTCCAAAAATTATTTCAAACGCTGGCCATTCACTTTGAAGGTGGCACCACTCTGAGGATCCTGAATTTCAACTGCACCACAGGGAAAAACATGTGAGACAATATACGGACCCGTTCATTGGACCACAATTTCCCTGGAAACAAATGGAGCCTAGAGTCATACAAGAGTACTTTCATTCCCGGGGCCAACTCTTTCCTAAAAATATGTCGATCGTGAAACAACTTCTCCATCTCTTTGTAAGATCGAGCACTACTATAAGCCTCAGCGCTAATCTAATCAAGCTCACTCAGTTGTGGCCGTGTCCCCTCACCTGTCTCAGTCAAGTCATAATTGAGCTTCTTAATGGTCCACCAAGCTTTATGCTCTATCTTCACAGGTACATGACAAGGTTTACTATAAACTACCCTATAACGTGACATACCTAAAGGAGTTTTGAAAGTCGTCTTATATGCCCAAAGAGCATCCACAAGCTTGTCAGCCCAGTCTTTCCTGTTCCTACTCACGGTCTTTTCTAAAATCAGCTTGATCTGCCGATTGGACACTTTAACCTGGCCACAAGTTTGGGGATGGTAGGGAATAGCAAGCCTATGGACTATAGCATACCTCTTTAGTAAGGCATCAAAAGATCGATTATTAAAATAGGTGCCTTAATCACTAATGATAGCACGCGGCATACTAAATTGAGCAAAGATGTTCTCCCTTAGGAATTTCATAACAACTTTAGTTTCATTGGTCCTAGAAGGGATGGCCTCAACCCATTTAGAAACATAGTCCATAGCTAACAAAATGTACTCATTCCCAAAGGAAGATGGAAATGGTCCCGTAAAGTCAATATCCCACACATCAAAAACCTCTACAGCAATGATGGGGTTTAGTGGCATCATATCTCTCCTGCTTATTCTACCCAACTCCTGGCATCTAGGGTAACTCTTGCAGTACTCAAATGCATCTTTAAACAAAGTAGGCCAATAAAAACAACATTAAAAAACCTTGGCTACTCTCTTCCTACCACTAAAATGTCCCCCACATGCCTGATCATGACAAAAAAAAGGACACTTCTTACCTCATGGTTGGGAATGCACCTCCTAAAGACTTGGTCAGAGTAGTACTTAAACAAATAAGGGCCATCCTAAACAAAGAATTTCATAAGGTGGAAGAATCTATCTCTGTCATTCTTAGTCGAACCATCAGGGATCCTACCAGCAACTAAATAGTTCGCAATATCAACATATCAAGGGTCAGGGTGAACAGTGTACAATTGCTTATTGGGGAAGCACTCTGAAACACTGGACTTACTCTCTCTATCATAGAAGATTCTAGACAGATGGTCAGCTACAAGGTTTTCAGAACCTTTCTTATCCTTGATTTCACGGTCAAATTCTTACAAAGGCAAAATCAATCTCACAAGTCTAAGCTTAACATCCTTCTTAGAAAGAAGGTGCTTAAGGACAGAGTGGCCAGTATAAACAATCACATGTGATCTAATCAGATACGATGGAAACTTTAAAAAAAAAAAAAACGATTACAGCCGAAAATTCTTTCTCAGTGACAGTGTAATTCTGCT
This sequence comes from Carnegiea gigantea, assembly GCA_029747015.1. Classification (NCBI taxonomy): domain Eukaryota; kingdom Viridiplantae; phylum Streptophyta; class Magnoliopsida; order Caryophyllales; family Cactaceae; genus Carnegiea; species Carnegiea gigantea. The sequence goes on along the minus strand of JAKOGI010000090.1, from coordinate 657,790 downwards.
GGGCATTATTTAATGTGTAACATAGTAAATAACATGGGGTTTTCTATAAATACGCTATCCTAACACAACCCCAATAGCATAATCAGATGCGTCACACATCAATTCTAATGGTTCTCCCCATATGGTAGGATGAAGAAAAGGAGCAGAGGTTAAGGTCTCCTTAAGCTTAGAAAATACCTCATAATACTCTTCAGAGAAATGAAATGGCACATCCTTTGCTAGCAGATTGGACAAAGGCTTTGTAATCTTACTAAAGTCCTTAATGAAATGACGATAAAAGCCAGCATGTCCAAGGAAAGACTGCACGTCTTTCACACAAGTGGGAGGGAGATGATTAACAATCAGGTCAGTCTTAGCTTTGTCTACCTCAATTCCATCTCGGGAAATAATGTGTCCTAAGACTGTACCCTTTTTAACCATGAAGTGACGTTTCTCCCAGTTCAAAGTCAAAATTTTCTCCCCAAACCTCTCTAACACCTTTCTCATATTAGATAAGCAATCATCAAAATAAGATCCAAACACAGAAAATTCATCCATGAAAATTTTCATACATTGCTCAACTAGATCTAAGAAAATAGAAATCATGCATCTTTGAAAGGTAGCAGGGGAATTGCATAGTTCAAATGGCATTCTTTTAAAGGTATAAATCCTAAATGGACAGATGAAAGTAGTCTTCTCCTGATCCTCAGGAGCAATAGAGATCTGGGTATAACCGAAATATCCATCTAAAAAGCAATAGAAGGAATGTCCAGTCAACCTCTCTAACATTTGATAAAAGAAGGGGAGGGGAAAATGGTCTTTCCTAGTGGCAGCATTCAATTTCCTATCATCTACACACACACGCCGCCCAGATTGCACTCGAGGAGGGACTAACTCGTTTTTATCATTCCTAATCACGGTAATACCAATCTTCTTAGGAACAACTTGAACAGGGCTAACCTACTCACTATTAGAAATAGGATATATAATCCCATGATCTAACCATTTCAACACTTCCTTCTTAACTACTTCCTGTAAAGTGGGATTCAAACGCCTTTAGCAGTCACAATAAGGCTTAGCATTGTCTTCTAAATGAATTCTATGTTGCACAATAGAAGGACTAATACCCTTGATATCCCCTAAAGTCCATCCTAGAGCTTCCTTGTTCTCTTTAAGCAAAGTAGTCAGTTTGTCCTCTTAGTCTCAGTCCAAATCAGACGCAATAATGACAGGTAAGGATTCATCGGGTCCTATGAATACATGCTTAAGAGAATTAGGAAGGGGTTTCAATTTAAGAGCAACATGGGAAATAGATTCAGCAACAGATTCAGAAACAACAGTGAGCAAACAATCAGCAATAGAGCACAAGTCATCAAACTCAAACACATCATATTTAGGTTCATCATTTATAAGAAATGACTCATACTCGGTAGCAAATACATCATCAAAAGCATCATCGAATACAGAATCCCCTACCCTATTAAGAGTAGAAAACTCCATATCATCAAATCCAGAAGGCTGTCTTTGCAAGTTAAAGATGTTCAATTCTACAGTCATGTTGTCAAAAGACAGTCTTATCATACCATTCCTGCAATTAATGAGGGTATTGGCAGTGGCCAAGAAAGGACGTCCTAGAATCATAGGAACTTGACTGGCTAAGTTGGACACCTTCTCAATTTCAATCACAATAAAGTCCACTAGATAAATAAATTTACTCACTCTAATCAGTACAGCCTTGACTATACCCCTGGGCACCCTAGTCGATCTATCAGTCAGTTGAACGACCATCTTAGTAGGTTTCAACTCACACACTAGCCCCTAGGTCAAGCAATGCTTTGTGAATGAGTTGGTCTCCTATGACTATAGACCAGTAGGGCAACCAGGGTCCTTATACTTCACTGGGATCTGAGAAAGGATAGAATTAGCACCAGAGGTCAAGAAAGCCTTCTTAGGTACACCATTTGCTCTCTTGGTCATACATAGCTCCTTTAAGAATCTAGCGTAAGGAGGCATCTGCTGAAAAGCATTGAGTAAGGGAATGCTGATCTTAACTTAAGAGAAGGTCTCTCTCATCTTCTCAATATGATCTTCATCTTTCTTCTTTAGCCTATAGGGAAAAGGAGGTAAAGGCATCTGGATTTTCTTAGAAGAAGAATGGGAGGAAAAATCTTTAAAATATGAAGAACTTACCGAGTCAGAGGAGTCTTTCTCTTGAAGCTTCTTTTTCATAGAAGGTGACTCAGGAGATGAAAGACTATCTAAAGCATTGGGGACACCGTCAATAGTATCCCCCGACTGACTGGATGAACCAGTCTCGAAAGGAGAAGAGGGAGAAGAATTCTGGAAGAATTGGCGAGGCCACCTGTAAGGTTCATTAGGATTTCTAACTTAGTTACCAACCTCTCGACCAGAACGGAGAGATATAACTACATTCACTTTCCTCACAGGCCCATTAGGGTTACCAGAAGAAGAGGAGGCGTGACCCTTAGGGTTTACCTCAGGTTGACTCGGGAAAGTACGTGGTTCCCTAGAAGATGATGTTAACTGGGAAAACTGTTCGGTTATCATTGTCATCATTCTTTCCATGTTAGCATTAATCATTCTCTCCACATTGTTATTGTTTCTCGTCTCCAATTTATCAATATCATTATAACCGGGACGAGGTTGAACTTCACCTATGGGAGGTAGAGGCCTAGGTATTTTAGGAACACTTGAAAAAGCCAGTCTTTGCAAGGAGTTTGAAAGATGAGAGATGGGTTGGGAGTCGTTTCCAGAAAACATCCCAGGTTGAGAATTAAGAACCATAGCATTTGGCCCACTATTCTATGAAAAGTTAGGGTGATTCCTCCACCCTAGGCTGTAATAAGGGGAGAAGGGATCATTTTTGAGTCTCTAAAAGGCCATACTCAGTTACTCTTGTTCAGTTGCTAACTGATGAGCAAAATAAGGACAAGCACTCAAAGAATGATCTAGAGCCTGATAATGAGAACAAGACACTGTAGATGTCTGAGATAACTGGGACATATGGGGAGATAATCCCTTTAACATGTTTTCAAAAATAGCAATCTTAGACTGTAAGTGACTTACATTAGAAACAGAATGTAACTCACCCCTTCTAAACTGTAACACCCCCCAGCCCCTGGGGTCAGGACCGTTACGTTTTCTTACGGATTACTTAATTCTTGGGACGAAACGGACAGAGTTTCCTCTAAAAACTAACCGTTCCCAGGCTTAAAGCCTTATAATAATCCCCTGCAAATCAATAGAAGCACATAATATTTAAAACAAACTCAAGGGGCACAAGCCGGAGTCCATAACTCAACGAGCCAACCGCTCGGAGTACACCAAACATAATAGTTCTTTAATACAGGAAAAGTAAAAGGTACAGCTCAATGGTCTACCCAACCGGAGTACTGGAGTTTACATCTCAAAACACAGCTAATTCCGAATAAAGACATCTAACTAGACAGATGGTTGGCTCACACAGCCATACAGAGTGACTCATAAACAATATGCATTATCTGAGCTAGAAAACTTAGTTTATAATAATTACAAACTAGGAATACATTACATCACATTCTTAAACAGTTGAATCTATTTTCATAAGGCATACATGACTCTTTTTCAAGAAGGAGTAGGCTACAGCTCGCGTAAGTAGCTTGACTTCCACCTGTTATAACAAAAGCCTAGGGAAAAGGGGGAAAAAGTAATGGAATGAGCAACCACACGCTCAGTGAGAATTCCCCTACTCCCTAAAACCCAAAACAGTTGCAGGCAATAATACTAATAATAGCCACATATCACGCATTCATGCTATTACTATCATATCAGGCAATCAAAATCCCCGAGGAAAGATCACCCCTCCTAAAACTTCATTCTAATCCCTCAAATCATTCCTAGGTCCTTAATAACCAATCTTCCTTTCTAACAAGCATTCAGACACTTAATCCAGTAGCACAAGGATGAATATGATGTTTTCAAACACACTTGTGAAAACACAGTGACTGTCGTTATATTCAAATAATAGTTTATAAATCATACTAACTCCTTTAATGCTTATAACTCTTTCTAAGAGCTCTTGAAACACCCAAATTGGTAAGAAGACTTTGCAAGAACATTCTTTCATAAGATAAGCACCTTGAAAAGCTTAAATATATGATGGATTACTAGGATGTAGCTATACTTCATTTGAAACTTCATTTAAACTATATTCAGAACATATTCATAAAAGATATGCAGGTTTCGTACATTTGAAAGCTTTCTTCTTTTCCTAAGAATGCTTTACTTGGCCTCTTGAGACTCGTGTTACTTTAAAAGAACTTCTTTTCTTTCCTGAACTATTTAGAAAGGCAGAAAGCCATATCTCCTTTGAAAACATCTTACTCTGCTGGCTAGGGAGGTCAACACCGCCCTGAAGTGAGATCATCACTCTTAATCTACGTTATCCCTAGGGTATACGTACTTAACTTCTTGGCCAAAACGTGTCTTAATAGAGCAATTCTAACCTCGATACTATCCTCTGTGGGGTAACAACTCACACCAAGATAATCATATCCTAAGTCCAGTTCCCCTCAAGGTTTTCTTAGGCGTCACACATCATAACTTATCTGGGGAACAACTCACACCAAGATAACTAATATCTTGAGTCCAGTTCCCAGGAACAGCTCACCCCAAGATAACTCATATCTTGAGTCCAGTTCCTAACTTATCTTCGGGGGAAACAGCTCACGCCATCTTTGCGTCCAGTTTCCAAGAACAACTCACACCAAGATAACTTATATCTTGAGTCCAGTTCCTACCCTCTGGCCAATTGCCTAGCACTTTCTTCGCCTTTAGGATCATACTTCATTTCTCTTTTTCAAATGCTTACTTGGCTGAAAACTTACTTTTTAAATAAAACGATCATAACCTTTTGAATGTTTGTAGTTTACTTGCTTTTGGCTTAAAACTTCTTATAAATAAAATAAGTTTGCCAATTCATAAATCGACTTCGTAAATAGCTTAAAAGCTTTTCAAAATCGTAATAACTTTGCTAACATGTAAACCAACTTCGTAAATAACTTAAAAGATTCTTGTCGACGTCATAAGTTTATTAACACGTAAATCGACACCCTTTTAAACTTAAGAGCTTCTTAAAAACGTAATAAGCTTGTAAATATGTAAACCAACTTCGCTTTAAACTTAAAAGCTTCTTATAAATGTAATACGTTTACTGAATCGTAAAACGACTTAATTTCTAACTGGAATGCCTCGTACAAACATAATAAGTTGGCTAAATTATAAAACGACTCCGTTTCTAGCTCAAAAGCTTCGTATAAACGAACTTAGTTTGCTAAATCGCAAAACGACTTCATTTTCATCTCGAAAGCATCATTTAAACGTGTTAGGTTTGCTAAATCATAAACGACTTCGTTCTTAACTTAAAAGCTTCGTACAGACGTAATACGGCTACTGACTCGCAAAATAACTTAGTTTTTAACGTAAGAAACTTTATATAGGCGTAAAACATTTGCAAGTTTGTAAAACGACTTCATTTCTAACTTAAATGCTTCGTATAAATGTAATACGTTTAATAAAGAGTAAAACGACTTCGTTTTTAACTAAAAGGCTTTTTATAAACGTAATAAGGTTGCCTAATCATAAAACGACTTTGTTTCTAACTTGAAAGCTTCGTTTAAGCGTAATAAGGTTGCTAAATCACAAAAACGACTTCGTTTCTGACTAAAAGGCTTCTTATAAACGTAGAACGATTGCTAACTCATAAAAATGAATTCACTTTTTAGCTTAAAAGCCTCTTTTGAACGTAATACGTTTGCTAAGTCGTGGATCCAAACTCAATGGAGACAATTAAGCAAAACGCATGCAAATAAGCTAAGTTTCATAATTAGCACCTTAAGGTGCTCCTCTTCGGGTGATTTAAATCCTTTTAAACTTAAGGAGAAGTTGTATACAAACGAAAGCCTTAAGCATGTTCAATTCCACTGTTAGTTCACTTTTTAAACTTCCTAAATCTATCGACTATTTAGTCGAATCACTAACTGAGTTGTTCGACCATTTAAGATTTCTTATAGGCTACAAACATTTTCATAAACTACCAGACAATTGGTAAGCACTTAGAAGCATTTGAAATCATGAAAACATGAATTTAACAATCTTTCTTAAACATGTCTGCATTTCGAAAACTATTCACTTAACGTCAGTTAGCACATTGAGGGAAAAGGGGATTCACATATAGCACATTCATACACTTCATATCACCATTCATTGAGCCACACATGGTCTCGCAATCCACACGATTGCGGCAATTCAGAACCCTATCTCCCTCCTCACACAGCACCGACCACAAGAGCCTCAAACCACTCAATAGTTCCACCTCAAACCATCCACCTACCATGCTCGGTTCAATATTGACATATACAAACCAACAGTACATAAAACGATCATATATTGGCATTACATTCATGCTTGATAATAATATAGTGTTTAAGTGAACCAACTGATGCAATCGAAACATTCAGATGATAGTTTGTTTCCTAATTCACAAACCAACATCCATAGGCACCTTATTTCATTATAGTTATTACGAATAAATTCTAAACAAGCCCAAACCTGATACCCTAACCTTTAAACGATGCCCGACTTATTCCATAATTATTTCAATCACTCGGCTAGCATCCTTAGGTTCCAAACATAATTTGACTAGTGACCAATAATTGAATTACCCTAAAAGAATACTCTTTTTGTCAAGCACTCCTCCAATCTGCCAGGCTATCAATATTTAGCATCAATCCGACATACATTTAACCCAAATTAATTCCGAACTTATAAATTGTCAATATGAATACTAATTCACCCAACATGATTTCCATGCTCAACTTCAACATATTCTAGCTAATTGCGATAAAAACGTTGAAATTATTAGTAATTTAGGAGGAAAGGAACCCTCACATCGATTTGATGATCGTTCGAAGCTGTCGGCTCACTTCTAGGGGATCGAACAGCACCAATCCTTCGGCTCTTGCTCACCACGCACATCAGTCCCCTATTCACGCCCAAACTTCACCAAATTCGAACCTTAAACAAACCCAAATTTCGTTTGCCAACTTGAGGTCGATTGGGTGTTTGAAGGCAGTGATTTATACTCTAATTTATAGAAAATTGAAGTAACTAAGAGGTGAAATAGTACAGCCTTACCTGGGCACGCGTTCAAGCTTTAATTGGCATCTAAAACCCTCCACAATCGCAGCAAAGGGCTTCGAAAATAGACCCAAATTCCCACAAACTGGTACTAGTTGAAGGGTGGTCAAATGGGCGGGGTTTTACAGCTGTGATTGGCGAAAAATCGGCTCCCAATTGGAGCTTGGGGGTTGCGTTAATTGAGGAGGAGAGGAGGAAGAGGGCAGCAGAGTGAGAGAGGAGAGAGAGTGTATCGTGGGGGAGGGGGAATCGCGGCAGCACGACAAGGAAGAGGGGGGTGTCGCACAAAATGGCCAAAATGCCCCTCCCCCTCTTTATTTTTTTGGTCTCAGGCTGATTCATATTCAATGTTGCTAGTCTAGTTCGTAACCCAAATTCTAAACGCAAATCGATAATATAACGTTTCATCGATTACTAGATCCCAAATACAGTCAGGTTCGATTTAATAAACATCGAATTATATCTAAGGTTGACAACCTAATCGTATTCGGGTTCCTACTTGAATTAGTTCTCGCTAATAACCGTTAATAACGCTTATAAATCATCGAAAGATTTTCAAAACTAATAATGATATTAATAATAATAATAACAGTGATAATAACATCCTTTTTTATAAAATTAATCTTCACATAGGCACTTAGAAAATAATTTTTGCCCATATCGCTAATAAAATACAGTTTTTATAATGTAAAAAAGCATGACGAACAGCTCAACAGCAAATAAGGTACGTGGGCCTTACACTCTCTCCCCCTTAAAAGAATTTCGTCCTCAAAATTACTTACTTGGAGGAATTAATGGGTGTACTTCATCCACATCTCTTTCACAATTCAAGGCACTTTACGCTTAGTTATTCATTCAGCCTTCATCATAGCATCTACCCGAACCAAATCATCAGCGAGCGCTCTTTCTTGCACTATAACAAGTCGATCTCAACAAGTATGATCGGTATAGCATATAGCTTTTAAGGAAGGAGTTATGAAGTGTTGCACATGCATCTTATGAGGTTTACTAACAAGTTCCCTTGCAATGAATGACAAGTGGGCGAGCAGTACTCGAATGATGGAATGGGGGCATAAAGTTGGTTATCAAGAGAATACCTAACCTTGTGTTTGGAGGTTCTCAAGTTTCTTTTCCCTTCTAGCTAAGCATTCGACTGCCAATTTGTGGCTTTTGGTTGCTTTTACTGTCCCCTGAGGGAGTGCTAATGGTTAAGCGATCTTGTTATGCCACTGGCTTGATTGTCGTTCCGGATCTCTGAGTGTGACCCCGACTATTCCATGTGACCCTTGGGCAATTAGTGGCTTTGTGACCCCTATCACCACATTCAAAACATGAGCCCTTAAAGCTTCTGCATGGGCCAAGGTGCTGACGTCCACACTGGCAACAGGTTTCCATTAGTTTCCCATGGACGATTTGCTTTCCCTTATCCTATTTTATCTCAGATTTAGACCTTTTAAAGTTTCTTCTTCCTTGGGAATTGGGTTTTTCAGGATCAATTTCTCTCTTTGCTGCGCCTCTTTCTTTGTTTTCAATCTCGGTCTCATCTATGATGCAGGCTACCTTCACAGCCCTCTGCTACATTTCTTGAAAGTTAGTATATGTGTATCCTGCTATTATCTGCTTTATTTCTCCTTTTAACCCCTGTTCGAAGTGGTTCATTCTCATTTCTTCGGTGGCCACCTGATTTGGGGCAAATCGGCTCAGCTCATTAAACTTCGCCGCATATTCCATCATGCTCATTTCTCCTTGTTTCAAGCACAAAAACTCCCGTTCTTTAACCTTCCTTACGTCTCGAGGGTAATATTGAGCGTCCATTAAGGCCTTCAGTTGATTCCAGGTTAACACCGATTCACCTACCCTAGGTTTCATTATTCCCCACTAGAATTCAGCTTCTTTTTCAAATTGGTAAGCTGCTTGGTGCACCTTGAACCTCTCAAGGCACTCCATGATCTCGAATAAGTTTTCCATTCTCCGAAGCCACTCCTCATATACCATAGGGTCGGTTCCACCTTTAAACTTGGGAGGCTTAAGCTTATTAAATTGACATATCATCTCCATGGCAGTTGGTTCTTGTATGAGTTCGCGTCGAGGAGGCATCTATCACACAATTGCACAAGGAAACACTTAGTTCTAATTTCAACTAGGATGAACCTCCTTGGTTAATGAAATGATTCGCAAATGGCACGGGTTGTTATGAATAGCCCCAAGTCTAGTTCAGTTCAGCCTTCATATAGTCATACGCGCATATCACATCTCTTCCAAAGGAACTACACTTGCATACTTACACAAACTAATGAGTCTATAACGCTTGGTCAGCATCGACTGCACTTATTTCGTTGAACACTGTTAGCATGACTTGGGAGTCACTGGAGATCCATCATCTTAGGACTTCACAATTTAAGGAAAATAACCTAAAAGAGCTTAAAGCTAATCCTTGATATAACCTAATATCAACAAGAAAGTCCTTGAGGTCTCTTTCTAACATCCTAATCCTTAATCTCCGCTAGCTCAAGTCACACCTAACTAGCTAAATTCACTAACATCCTCAAAAAAATCACATTTCCACATACAAGAGGCATATTTCACATAGTCACAAAGTGTTCCTAGATGACTATATGAAATGCAAGACTCGGGTCGCGGCCTATGGTCACAGGACCTTTGCTCTGATACCATCAATGTAACACCCCCCAGCCCCTAGGGTCAGGAGTGTTACGTTTTCTTACATATTACTTAATTCTTGGGATGAAACGGACAGAGTTTTCCCAAAAAACTGACCGTTCCCCTGCTAAAAGCCTTACAATAATCCCCTGCAAATCAACAGAAGCACATAATATTTAAAACAAACTCAACGGCCACAAGCCGGAGTCCATAACTCAACGAGCCACCCGCTCGGAGTACACCAAACAGAATAGTTTTTTAATACAGGAAAAGTAAATGGTACAGCTCAACGGTCTACCCAACCGGAGTACTGCGGCTTACATCCCAAAACACAGCTAATTCTGAATAAAGACATCTAACTAGACAGATGGTTGGCTCACATGGCCATGCAGAGCGACTCATAAACAATATGTATTATCTGAGCTAGAAAACCTAGTTTACAATAATTACAAACTAGGAATACATTACATCACTTCTTTAAACACTTGAATCTATTTTCATAAGGCATACATGACTCTTTTTCAAGTAGGGGTAGATTCCAGCACGCGTAAGTAGCTTGACTTTCACCTGTCATAACAAAAGCCCGGGGAAAAGGGGGAAAAAGTAATGGAATGAGCAACCACACACTCAGTGAGAATTCCCCAACTCCCTAAAACCCAAAACAATTGCAGGCAATAATACTAATAATAGCCACATATCACGCATTCATATTATTGCTATCATATTAGGCAATCGAAATCCTCGAGGAAAGATCACCCCTCCTAAAACTTCATTCTAATCCCTCAAATCATTCCTAGGTCCTTAACGACCAATCTTCCTTTCTAACAAGCATTTAGGCACTTAATCAAGCAGCACAAGGATGAATATGATGCTTCAAACACACTTGTGAAAACACAGTGACTGTCGTTATATTCAAATAACAGTTTATAAATCATGCTAACTCCTTTAATGCTTATAACTCTTTTTAAGAGCTCTTGAAACACCCAAATTGGTAAGAAGACTTTGCAAGAACATTCTTTCATAAGATAAGCACCTTGAAAAGTTTAAATGTATGATGCATTACTAGGATGTAGCTACACTTCATTTGAAACTTCATTTAAACTATATTCAGAACATATTCATAAAAGATATGCAGGTTTCGTACATTTGAAAGCTTTCTTCTTTTCTTAAGAACGCTTTACTTGGCCTCTTGAGACTCGTGTTACTTTAAAAGAACTTCTTTTCTTTCCTGAACTGTTTAGAATGGCAAAAAGCCATATCTCCTTTAAAAACATCTCACTGTGCTGGCTAGGGAGGTCAACACCGCCCTTAAGTGAGATCGTCACTCTTAATCTACATTATCCCTGGAGTGTACGTACTTAACTTCTTGGCCAAAACGCGTATTAGTAGAGTAATTCTAACCTCGATACTATCCTTTGTGGGGCAACAGCTCACACCAGGATAATCATATCCTGAGTCCAGTCCCCCTCAAGGTTTTCTTACGCGTCACACATCATAACTTATCTAGGGAACAGCTCACACCAAGATAACTAATATCTTGAGTCCAGTTCTCAGGAACAGCTCGTACCAAGATAACTGATATCTTGAGTCCAGTTCTGAACTTATCTTAGGGGGAAACAGCTCACGCCATCTTTGTGTCCAGTTTTCAGGAACAGCTCACACCAATATAACTTATATCTTGAGTCCAGTTCCTACCCTCTGGCCAATTGCCTAGCACTTTCTTAGCCTTTAAGATCGTATTTTATTTCTCTTTTTCAAATGCTTACTTGGCTGAAAACTTACTTTTTAAATAAAATGATCATAACCTTTTGAATGTTTGTAGTTCACTTGCTTTTGGCTTAAAACTTCTTATAAATGAAATAAGTTTGCCAATTCATAAATCGACTTCGTAAATAGCTTAAAAGCTTTTCAAAATCGTAATAAGTTTGCTAACACGTAAACCAACTTTGTAAATAACTTAAAAGATTCTTGTCGACGTCATAAGTTTATTAACACGTAAATCGACACCCTTTTAAACTTAAGAGCTTCTTAAAAATGTAATAAGCTTGTAAATATGTAAACTAACTTCGTTTTGAACTTATAAGCTTCTTATAAACGTAATACGTTTACTGAATCGTAAAACGACTTAGTTTCTAACTTGAAGGCCTCGTACAGGCATAATAAGTTGGCTAAATTATAAAACGACTCCGTTTCTAGCTCAAAAGCTTCGTTTAAATGCACTTAGTTTGCTAAATTGTAAAACGACTTCGTTTTCATCTCGAAAGCTTCCTTTAAACGTGTTAGGTTTGCTAAATCGTAAACGACTGCGTTCTTAACTTAAAAGTTTCGTATAGACGTAATACGGCTACTAACTCACAAAATGACTTAGTTTTTAACTTAGGAAACTTTTTACAGGCGTAAAACGTTTGCAAGTTTGTAAAATGACTTCATTTCTAATTTAAAAGCTTCGTATAAATGTAATACGTTTAATAAAGAGTAAAACGACTTTGTTTTTAACTAAAAGGCTTTTTATAAACGTGATAAGGTTGCCTAATTATAAAACGACTTTGTTTCCAACTTGAAAGCTTCGTTTAAGCGTAATAGGGTTGTAAAATCATAAAAACGACTTCGTTTCTAACTAAAAGGCTTCTTATAAATGTAGAACGATTGCTAACTCATAAAAATGACTTCACTTTTTAGCTTAAAAGCCTCTTTTGAACGTAATACGTTTGCTAAGTCGTGGATCGAAACTCAATAGAGACAATTAAGCAAAACGCATGCAAATAAGCTACGTTTCATAATTAGCACCTTAAGGTGCTCCTCTTTGGGTCGTTTAAATCCTTTTGAACTTAAGGAGAAGTTGTATACAAACGAAAGCCTTAAGCATGTTCAAATCCACTGTTAGATCACTTTTTGAACTTCCTAAACCTATGGACTATTCAATCGAGTCACTAACTTAGTAGTTCGACGATTTAGGATTTCTTATAGGCTACAACATTTTCATGAACTGCCAGACTGATGGAGGTCCATCCTCAAGGCCTAATAATGTCTCAATGATCTAGAACAATCAAGAAATCAAGTCCAAAGTCACGGCCATAACTCACTTGATGGAGAAAACACAAGGTGATGCACCCAGGTTCTCATCCAGATTTTCACCCGGTTTTTGTTATCTGATTACACAGGTTTAAAGCACGTTTTGGTGCTCGTTTTTTAGGAGATTTTCAAGCTCAAGATCTTAGCTTTTAATTCCAATTTGTTTCGTATTATTTGGAGTTCAATTGGTTGCTTAAAACAGTTCATCTTTTGACCTTGCCCGGATTGCACTACAAACTGCATGGTTTTGGAATTCTGGTTTGTTCAGGGGGAAAATGAAGTCCAAATTCTACGATTCAAGTTGGAGGGTAAACTAGACATCTTGAGTTTCCATCCATGTAAGAAACGTAGCAATTAGTCAGCATTTGACGTGTCAAGCATGCATGAGAAGTTGAGGTAGAAACCGGCTGATTGACACCCGGTTACTTAGCCTAGTGGTTTTCCTCCTTCAAGGGGTTTGCTTAAGGTGAGTGCCTGCCTACTTGATTATTTTGAGCTGCTTGGTAAGCTGCCACCTAGCCACCCATGAGAGAGACATGTGGAGCAAGGGAAAAGCCTCCATTTTGCAAGCTCACACACGGCCACTCAAGTATGACATGGCAACCATGCATTCTTCAGCTCTTTTGAGGTGGCCAGCCCTGTATCCTTACCTTCCTAGCTAGGAAATTGAGTCATTAACATTCCATAATGCATAGGAAAGAGCTTAGGAAGATGAAATAGTGCTTTATAACTTAAACTTTCAGCTTGTGTTTGTTTTAGGCTAAACCGTGTACTAAGTAGTCTTAGGTATGCTTAATGACTTTCCTACTTTAAAAGGAAAGCCCTCTTATGTATTTTCAAGGCCATATAAAAGCCTTGTGTGTTCATTTAATGAGATAGAGTTGATTATTCAGTTGAGAGCAAAGACTTTGTGCCTTATGATTTCCTTAAACACTTAACTTGCTTATCCTTAATTGTGGCCGATTAAGGTGGTGACCAAGTGAGTCTTAGTCTTCGGTTAGGTGGTGTATCTTATCCTGATCCAAGATTAAGGGCCCTAAGCTAAGTGATTAGTGGTGTATCTTATCTAATCATCTAGAGTTTTATTAAATACACTTGAAGTTCAAAGCTAGCTCTTGGTTTCTCTCCTCTTCAACCGTGAGCTCCTTTAATGATCTTCTTGGTGTTCTTAATCCGACTTTCATTCCTCACTTTCATTACTCCTTTGCTTACTCTTTTCCACACATAATCAAGGCCAAAACAAGGCTCATTGCATCTGATTTCCATTTAAACTCAAAGCCATCTCAAACCGTGAAGTGAGGCACTTTCTAGGCGAGCTAGGCAGCAAGTTAGCACGGTCACCCCGTGCCATTAAGCGCAGCCGTGCCTCCTTGGCTGTTGGGTGTTTTCTTGTTTTCTAGTGTCCTTGATGTGAGTTGACTTGGGTTGCTTCATTCCCTTGAGACTTACAGCAATTTTGGTATCAGAGCAAGTTCAGATCCTTGCCTGAACCCCACGCCATTCCCAGTCTATCTCTGAAATCAGTTCAAACATAATCAAGTACAAACCGTTCATTCCTGCGATCACAATGGGTACTAGCATGACCATGGAAGAGAAACTTGAAGCAATGGCCAAGCAGATGCATGAAATCTCTATATCCAATCAAGAAGTTAAGGCTCGAAATGAGTACTTGAGAAAACAGCTTGGAGATAACATGAAACAAAAACAAAAGCTTCAAGAGGGAAGCATTCGAATTGGGACGGATTATGGCCATGAAGAGGAAGCTAGCAATGCATTATTATTCTCTGAAGAGGATGTACCATTCGAAAGAACACAAAGAAGAACGCGGCCTACTTTCAACTCTAATGAATTCAAGGTTGAAATTCCTGAGTTTGAAGGTAAGCTAGATCCTGATGAGTTCATTGAATGGTTATAAACAGTGGAACGTATCTTTGAGTTTAAGGAGATTCTGGAGGATAAGAAAGTCAAGATAGTTGCTCTTAGACTAAGGAAATATGCCTCCTTATGGTGGACAAACCTTAATGCTAAGAGAACTAGGGAGAGGAAGAGTAAGATTGCTACTTGGGAGAAGATGAAAGCCAAGATGAAGGCACGGTTTTTGCCTTCCACGTATGTCCAAAATCAATACATGCTCTTTCACCATCTGAATCAAGGCAAAATGAGTGTTGAAGAATATACACGTGAGTTTGAGAAACTCATGATCAAATGTGACATTCATAAGCCTGAAGAGCAGACCATGGTTTGTTACCTAGGAGGGCTTGATCCTAGGATAGCCAACATGGTTGAATTGCAAGCTTACACCACCTTTGACGAAGTGTGTGTCCTAGCACATAAGGTGGAGCAACAAAGAAAGTCTAGGATGAATGTTCGTGATTCTTTTAACCCAAATTCAGTACAAAACCGTGGGCAATCCTTCAACAAGGGAAGTACCACACCTCAGCCGAAACCATCTACTCCTTTCCTAACCAATCTACAAAAGAACCAAGCTCCTCAAAGGCCACTACCGAATCCCACACGTCCAAACCCATACCCCATAAACCAGAGAAGATGTTATAAGTGTCAAGGCTTAGGACATATTGCTTCTGATTGTCCTAGTCGCAAAGTGGTTACCTTAGCTGAGTGGGAAGCCATAGAGGGAGAATTTGCCAAGGTGACAGAAGAGGAAAAGGAAGAAGATGCTGAGGAGGATCATGAGGATGATCAGGAGGAGTTTGTGGAAAACGCAGATGAAGGTGAGATGCTAGTAATTCGAAGGGTATTGAGCAATCAACGAGTTGCTAAGGATGAACAACGTGAGAACATCTTTCACTCACGGTGTACAGTCCAAGGCAAAGTGTGCTCGTTAATCATCGATGGAGGAAGTTGTGCCAACGTTGTTTCATTGAGCATGATTGAGAAACTGGACCTTCAGTCCACGGCACACCCACACCCATACAATATTCAATGGTAAAATCAAGGCAAGGGATTACAAGTTAACTCTCGTTGCTTGATTTCATTCTCTCTTGGTAAGAACTACCAAGATGATCTTTGGTGTAATGTTATCCCCATGGATGCTTGCCATATTCTGTTAGGACGACCATGGATGTATGACAGGAAGGCTATGCATAATGGTTATCTTAATACTTATTCTTTTACCAAAGATGGCAAGAAGATTACCCTGAATCCTACGTCACCATCCGAACTCCACAAAATGAAACCATAAAAAAGCCAAAATCAATCTGACTTGCTTTTGACATACGTTGAACCACTTTTAAAGGCTTCTCAACATGAGTTTAAGGCCTTGAAAGAGTAGATATTGCAAGTACAAGATGAGCCAGAAACACCACTTCCATCTCATCCCATAGCCAAGGTCATATTGAATCAGTTTAGTCACCTATTTCCAGATGAGATACCTTCGGGTTTACCCCCAAAGCGTGACATTCAACATCATATTGACCTTATCCTAGGATCCATTCTATCTAATAAGCCAGCCTACAGGACAAATCCCAAAGAAACTCAAGAGATTCAACGTCAAGTTGAAGAACTGATATTCAAGGGGTTGGTACGAGAATCCTTAAGTCCGTGTGCTGTTCCTACTCTTTTGGTCCCGAAGAAGGATGGTAGTATGAGGATGTGTGTTGACAGTAGGGCCATAAACAAAATTACTATCAATTATAGGTACCCTATACCTAGGCTTAAAGATATGTTGGATGAGTTACATGGCTCTAAGGTGTTTAGTAAGATTGATTTGAGGAGTGGTTATTATCAGATTCGTGTTAGGGAGGGCGATGAGTGGAAAACTGCTTTCAAGACTAAGGGCAGATTATATGAGTGGTTAGTCATGCCTTTGGGTCTTTCCAATGCCCCTAGTACGTTTATGAGATTGATGAATCAAGTATTTCGGCCATACTTGGGCAAGTTTGTGGTCGTTTACTTCGATGATATTTTGGTGTTCAGCAAGAATGAGCAAGAGTATCAAGATCACTTAACTCAGGTGATGCTCATTCTTGAAAAGGAGAAATTGTTTGGAAACCTAAAGAAGTGTACCTTCTTTACCCATAAAGTTACCTTCTTAGGTTATATTGTTTTTGAAAATGGTATTAAGGCAGATGAAAGCAAGATTGAGGCTATTCAGACTTGGCCTGTTCCTAAGAGTATTCATGATGTTCGAAGCTTTCATGGCTTGGCTTCTTTCTATAGGAGATTCATACGCAATTTCAGCACTATTTTAGCTCCTATGACTGAAGTTCTTAAGGGTTCCTCATTCACTTGGAATCCTAAAGCCCAAGCAGCCTTTGAAGAAGTGAAAGAGAGGCTAACTCAAGCACCGGTTTTCGCTCTACCGTGTTTTGAGAAAGTCTTTGAAGTTGAATGCGATGCTTCTGGAGTTGGTATTGGAGGAATTCTTACTCAAGAAGGACGCCCTTTGGCCTTCTTCAGTGAGAAGTTATGTGATACCAGAAAGAGATATTCAACTTATGATAAGGAGTTCTATGCCATCGTTCGATGCCTAAAACATTGGAACCATTATTTGATTGCCAGTGAGTTTATTCTGCACTCAGATCCCGAGGCTTTGAAGTATATTCAAGGCCAACATAAGTTAAACTCACGCCATGCTAAATGGGTTGAGTTCCTGCAGTCCTTTCACTTTACTATCAAGCATAAGTCCGGCAAGCTGAATCAAGGCACCGATGCCCTTTCTCGGCATTATCTATTGTTGTTCCAGTTAGATGCTTGTATCCTTGGATTTGAGTATCTAAAGATTTTATACCAGGATGATAAAGATTTTGGGGTGTTATACTCTGAGTGTGCTAAACATCCCAAAGGGGAATTCTTAATTCAAGAAGAGTTTCTCTTTAAAGGTGCTCGGTTATGTGTCCCTAAGTGCAGCACACGTAAGTTGTTGATTCGAGAAGTCCATGCTGGATCTTTAGCTGGCCATTTTGGTGAAGACAAGACCCTAATCATGCTTAGGGAACATTATTATTGGCCAGGCATGGAGAAGGACGTTCAAGATATCATTAGAACATGCAGTACTTGTCAAATTACAAAGAGTCATTCACTCCCCCAGGGGCTTTACACACCACTACCTATTCCCACGTTACCTTGGGTAGACGTTAGTATGGATTTTATACTTGGTTTACCAAAGACACAAAGGAATAAAGATTCTATCTTTGTGGTTGTGGATTGATTTTCGAAGATGGCTCATTTTATTCCCTGCAACAAGACTAATGATGCCACTCATGTTGCTGAGCTCTATTTTAAGGAGGTTATGAGACTACATGGAATTCCTCGTTCCATTTTCTCGGATCGAGATACCAAATTCTTAAGTCACTTTTGGATTACTCTGTGGAAAAAACTGGGTACTAAACTCAAGTACAGTACCACTTGCCATCCCCAGACAGATGGGCAAATGGAGGTGACTAATCGAACTCTTGGTACCTTATTAAGAGTTTTGATTAAGCACCAAGCTAAAGCATGGGATCTGTTACTTCCACACGCTGAGTTTGCATACAACAAGACTCCAAGTAAGGCTACTGGTCTATCACCCTTTAAGGTGGTCTATGGGACTGATCCCCTAAGTCCACTTGATCTTATTCCTCGACCGTTAGATCAAAAACCAAGTGCGGATGCCGCAGCTAGAGTGGAAGAAATCCAGAAGTTGCATGAGTTAGTAAAGGCCAAGATCGAGAAAACTACACTTTCATACATGACCCAAGCTAACAAGCATAAAAAAGAGAAGCTTATTAAGCCAGGTGATTTGGTCTGGATACATCTACGCAAATAACGTTTTCCTTCCAAAAGGAAAACTAAGCTGATGCCATGCAGATGGTCCATTCGAGATTTTGGAGAAGATTAATGATAATGCTTATAAGGTGGAGTTACCAGGAGATTATGGAGTACCGGCTACGTTTAACGTTGATGATTTAAGCCCTTATGAAGCAGATGACTACCTTTCTGATTTGAGGATCAAATCTTCCCAACAAGAGGAGAATGATGGAGGTCCATCCTCAAGGTCTAATAATGTCTCAATGATCTAGAACAATCAAGAAATAAAGTCCAAAGTCACAGCCATAAGTCACTTGATGGAGAAAACACAAGGTGATGCACCCGGGTTCTCATCCAGATTTTCACTCGGTTTTTGTTATCTGATTACACAGGTTTAAAGCACGTTTTGGTGCTCATTTTTTGGGAGATTTTCAAGCGCAAGATCTTAGCTTTTAAGTCCAATTGGTTTCATATTATTTGGAGTTCAATTGGTTGCTTAAAACAGTCCATCTTTTGACCTTGCTCGGATTGCACTACAAACTGCACGGTTTTGGAATTCTAGTTTGTTCCGGGGGCAAATGAAGCCCAAATGCTACGATTCAAGTTGAAGGGTAAACTAGACATATTGACGTTTCCATCCATGTAAGAAACGTAGCAATTAGTCAGCATTTGATGTGTCAAGCATGCGTGACAATTTGAGGCAGAAACCGGCTGATTGACACCCGGTTACTTAGCCTAGTGGTTTTCCTCCTTCAAGGGGTTTGCTTAAGGTGAGTGCCTGCCTACTTGATCATTTTGAGCTGCTTGGTAAGCTGCCACCCAGCCACCCATGAGAGAGACACGTGGAGCAAGGGAAAAGCCTCCATTTGCAAGCTCACACACGCCACTCAAGCATGACATGGCAACCATGCATTCTTCAGCTCTTTTGAGGTGGCCAGCTGTGTATCCTTACCTTCCTAGCTGGGAAATTGAGTCATTAACATTCCTTAATGCATAGGAAAGAGCTTTAGGAAGATAAAATAGTGCTTTGTAACTTAAACTTTCAGCTTGTGTTTGTTTTAGGCTAAACCGTGTATTAAGTAGTCTTAGGTATGCTTAATGACTTTCCTACTTTAGAACAAAAGCCCTCTTATGTATTTTCAAGGCCCTATAAAAGCCTTGTGTGTTCATTTAATGAGATATAGTTGATTATTCAGTTGAGAGCAAAGACTTTGTGTCTTGTGATTTCCTTAAACACTTAACTTACTTATCCCTAATTGTGGCCGATTAAGGTGGTGACCAAGTGAGCCTTAATCTTTGGTTAGGTGGTGTACCTTATCCTGATCCAAGATTAAGGGCCCTAAGCTAAGTGATTAGTGGTGTATCTTATCTAATCATCTAGCTTAAAACTATCCTAGTTTCATTAAACACACTTGAAGTTCAAAGCTAGCTCTTGGTTTCTCTCCTCTTAAACCGTGAGCTCCTTTAATGATCTTCTTAGTGTTCTTAATCCTACTTTCATTCCTCACTTTCATTACTCCTTTGCTTACTCTTTTCCACACATAATCAAGGCCAAAACAACGCTCATTGCATCAGATTTCCATTTGAACTCAAAGCCATCTCAAACCGTGAAGTGAGGCACTTTCTAGGCGAGCTAGGCAGCAAGTTAGCACGGTCATCCCGTGCTATTAAGCATAGCTGTGCCTCCCTGGCCGTTGGGTGTTTGCTTGTTTTCTAGTGCCCTTGATGTGAGTTGACTTGGGTTGCTTCATTCCCTTGAGACTTGCATCACAGACAATTGGTAACTACTTAGAAGCATTCGAAATCATGAAAACATGAATTTAACAATCTTTCTTAAACATGTATGCATTTCGAAAACTATTCACTTAACATCACTTAGCACATTGAGGGAAAAGGGGATTCACACATAGCACATTCATACACTTCATATCACCATTCATTGAGCCACACATAGCCTCGCAATCCACACGATTGCGGCAATTCACAACCCTATCTCCCTCCTCGCACAGCACCGACCATAAGAGCCTCAAACCACTCAATAGTTCCACCTCAAACCATCCAACTACCAAGCTCAATTCAATATTGACATATACAAACCAACAGTACATAAAACGATCATATATACGCATTACATTCATGCTTGATAACTACATAGTGTTTAAGTGAACCAACTGATGCAATCGAAACTTTAAAACGACTGTTTGTTTCCCAATTCACAAACCAACATCCATAGGCACCTTATTTCATTATAGTTATCACGAATAAATTCTAAACAAGCCCAAACCTGATACCCTTAACCTTTTAACAATGTCCGACTTATTCCATGGTTATTTCAGTCACTCGGCTAGCATCCTTAGGTTCCAAACATAATTTAACTAGTGACCAATAGTTGAATTACCCTAAAAGAATACTCTTTTTGCCAAGCACTCCTCCAATCTGCCAGGTTATCAATATTTGGCATCAATCGGACATGCATTTAACCCAAATCAATTCCGAACTTATAAATTGTCAATATGAATACTAATTCACCCAACATGATTTCCATGCTCAACTTCAACATATTCTAGCTAATTGTGATAAAAACGTTGAAATTATTAGTAATTTAGGAGGAAAGGAACCCTCACATCGATTTGATGATCGTTCGAAGCTATCGGCTCAGTTCTAAGGGATCGAACAGCACCAATCCTTCTGCTGTTGCTCACCACGCACGTCAGTTCCCTATTCACGCCCAAACCTCACCAAATTCGAACCCTAAACAAACCCAAATTTCGTTTACCAACTTGAGGTCGATTGGGTGTTTGAAGGCAGTGATTTATACTCTAATTTATAGAAAATTAAAGCAACTAAGAGGTGAAATAGCACAGCCTTACCTGGCGCGCATTCCAACTTCAATTGGCGTCAAAAACACTCCACAACCGTAGCAAAGGGCTTCGAAAATAGACCTAGATTCGCACGGATTGGTACTAGTTGGAGGGTGGTCGAATGGGCGGGGTTTTACAGCTGTGATTGGCGAAAAATCGGCTCCCAATTGGAGCTCAGGGGTTGCATTAATGGAGGAGGAGAGGAGGAGGGCAGCAGAGTGAGAGAGGAGAGAGAGCGTATCATGGGGGAAGGGGAATCGCGGCAGCACGACAAGGAAGAGGGGTGTGTCGCACGAAATGGCCAAAATGCCCCTCCCTCTCTTATTTTTTTGGTCTCAGGCTGATTCATATTCAATGCCGCTAGTCTAGTTTGTAACCCAAATTCTAAACCCAAATCGATAATATAACGTTTCATCGATTACTAGATCCTAAATACAGTCAGGTTCGATTTAATAAACATCGAACTATATCTAAGGTTGACAACCTAATCGTATTCGGGTTTCTACTTGAATTAATACTCGCTAATAACCGTTAATAACGCTTATAAATCATCAAAAGATTTTTAAAACTAATAATGATATTAATAATAATAATAACAGTGATAATAACATCCTTTTTAATAAAATTAACGTTTACATAGGCACTTAAAAAATAATTTTTGCCCATATCGCTAATAAAATACGGTTTTTATAATGTAAAAAGGCGTGGCGAACAGCTCAACAGACAATAAGGTATGCGGGCCTTACACAAACCTAGAACTCAAGCTGTCATCACGAGCGGTTTCCCACTGTATGGTTTTCTCGGCTAAGTCTTCTAAAAACTCCCAAGCAGCTGTGGGGTTCTTAGAGAGAAAGCCACCCTGACACATGAACTCTACCATAGTCCGAGTCTATTGGTCAAGTCCTTCACATACAATATGGCACAAACGTGCTTGGTCTAAACCATGATGGGGACATTAGGCCAACAAAGTTTTAAACCTATCAAAATATTTCCAAAATAATTCCCTATGAAGTTGCACAAATTGATTGATTTCATTCCTCAACTTAATTGTCTTGGCACTAGGGAAACATTTTCTTAAGAGCAATCTTACAAAATCATTCCAAGAAGTAGCAAAATTAGCAGCCAAGCCATACATCCAACGTTTAGCAGAATCTTTCAAAGCAAAAGGAATCAATTTCATTCACACACAACATCTATGAGAATATTAGGAAAATGCAGCATAGATCAAACTTCTTTGAATTCCCTCAAAAATAAATAAGCATCCTCTAAACCTGTGAATTTAGGGAGCATCTGAGTATAATGGGGTTTTAATTCGAAGGTCACATTTGGTGCAAGATTAGGCATAACAAAACATGATGGCAAAGCTGCCCTAGGAGGATAGAAAGTATCACTCAAAGTCCTTTCTTATACCATATTCCCTAACTCAAGCTTAGGTCTAGGTTCGGGTTTTAAGTCAAGGTCGAGCTCACTCCTAACGAGTCTTTAATTTTCAGGATCTCTAACCCAACTAGTCATGCAAACCCCACACCTTCACCAAAAAGTCCTATTTTTGGTCTTTTTTCCTTGTTTTTTTGGATTTTTGAATTTTCTACTTTTTTTTCTTGTTTTTTCTAAAGCACAAAATTAAATCAAAATATTTCTTAACCTTAAAGACAAATTGCAAATAAGAGATAGCCAAATTAAAAAAAAAAAATCTAATCAATGTCTAAAATAAAGGTAAGACACATCCTGACAAAAACTAAATTCAAACTACTAATTCTAAACTATAAATCAATTCTAAGTCATTTGTTTTTTTAAAGTTTTTCAATCAAGTCTCAGGCTTTTCTAAATTTTTATGAGTTTTTGGATTTTTTTTGAGAAATGAAGTAAATGTATCACAACTGATAATAAAGTAAATCAAAGCATAAGGAACTAATAAGAACAAAACTAAGAAAAAGAAAAGTGCTCAAACTAAGGAAACATGAACTTGCCACTTCATTTTTGAGGTTTTTAAATCTTTCAATTTTTTTTGTGGTTTTCAAGTTTTTCTAATTTTTTCAGTTTTAGACTTTTTCCCTTTTTTGGGGATTTTTGAATAATTCGAGTAATGTATTAAATCAAGTCACAACTTAATAACGTAACAAACCAACCTAAAACCAAAGTAACTATGAAAAGAACATGTGACCTAATCCAATGCTATCATCCCCAGCAATGGCACCAAAAATTTGTTAGGATAAATTTGAGTGTAAAGCAGAATCCCGCAGGTGTACAACTTTTGCTGTAGTAGTTGAAGGTTGTTTCCACAAGGACGACAGAAGAGATTTACGTCACTAGTCAAACTAGGGAAGTAAACTAATCCAACACGATTCTAAACTAATATTAAAGCCATAACAATTGAAGCCATTGATTACAAATAGATCTAAACTAACGTCACATAATACCAAATCCAATCACACAAGAGTCATTCCAGTGCTACTCAAGAACTTTCAAGCAAGTGGGATTCGAAATTTCATCATTGAACACTAAAGAACACTCCACCAGTCATTTCCTCATTCGAAATTTCAAGCAACACAAGATTTTAAGAACACCCAAAACTTCACCCTTGGAAACAACTAACCCACATCTTCAAGGCCAAAATAGAGGCACTAATCATGGGAGAGGGAAATAGGAGATCGACATCACTGACATCCATATCATCATCAATCAATCCTAAAGCAACGAGTATCCAAAATCACTCATTCCGGATTACTAGGAACATGCTGTTTTAATAATCATTAATCAAACCACAATATCATCTAACATCATATACAGAATTCTTAATCCACAATATGCTCTACTAACATCAAAATATCATTGATTAAACTAAGCCAAGATAACCAGAAAATGAGCGCAAACCCAAACCATCAAATCAGCTGAATCATTCATAAAGCATAAAGCATAAATATCAGAACCCAAACCATCAAAATCGAAAACTAAGCTACTATCAGAACCTAAATGATTCATAAACCATCAAAATATCATCTAATCATTGATTCAACTAAGCTACGATCATTCATAAAGCATAAATGAAGTTTTAGGATTCAAACTCAAACCATGTCCTGGGGCAGAACAGCGAACAGGGCCTTGAATCGAGGAGAAGAGCTAGGTTTCAGCTAACAAAATTAGAAGGAAGCTTCACCCATCGCCATCAATGGTGGAAACACCATAATCGTGTTTAACAAGATGAAAACGGGGGAGGGGGCTTGTGACCGAAATTAAACAAAACCAACATCCAAATCTTACAAAAACAAACTAAAATCGTGAATTACAACTGGAAAACACGAAATTGCAGCATAATTACACGAATTTTGGAACCATAAACTGATCTAAAACCAAACCCTAACCCAAAATTTTCAAACCCTAACTCTGAAATATCAAAAAACACATATGAAATTCAAGCTTAAAATTCAAAAATTAAAACCAATTGAACCCTAAAAACCTCCTAACCTCTTTTCTAGTGTCAGTACCCTTCAATTTGGACTCAGCTCCCTTTCGACTTCAACCGTTGATTTGTTTATGCCGTGGACGGTGGGATGGGGATGTAGGTGTCGATTGAAACGTGAAATACGATGTTGTGCTGGCGTTTGATGGATGAAGATGGTGATCAATTGAAGAGAGAGAGGAGAGCTGAGTTAGAGAGAGAGAGGGGATGAGGATGAGAATGGCAATTCAGGGGAGGGGGACATATCAGGTTTCAGGTGCCTGAGACGAGAGAGAAGTTTATAGTAAGAAAGAAGGGGGGTTTACTAGCCACGCAGACAACACATGGGGGCTGGGTAGGTTTTAGGTTTTATTTTCCTTTTTTTTTCCTCCACTGTGGGCTGAACAAGATAGTGGCTTAAGGATTGGGTCAGGTCGAATAATCTAGCCCACTGATTTATTTCCTATATTTTTCATCTTTTTTTACATTTTTTCAAGTTTATTCGATGCCTACAAAACAAAATAAAATCAAATAAAAAAACCTAAAAATAACAATTATGTTGAGCATAAATCGGGTATAAAAGTATCGTGAAAATAATACATATTCGGTACGAAACAACATAACTATTTGGCCCATATGTTGTCGAAAACATGGCATTCTGTGAGACCTGCATTTTTGTCGTACTTGCTTGTCAAATATTATGCCTATTGGGTTGGAAAATTTTATTTTAATATCCGCCAACCTACAACTGCCATATCGCCCAAGTTATTGATCTATTCAACTTTAGATTCTAAAAATAAATTTCCTAAAGTTGTGTGACAAGCCAAGCGTTCGATTCCTTGAGGCTTCAACAAAAGCAATTCCCAAAATACGTTCAGATCATTGAACCTGGGTAATAGTTCTGTAATGCACGAAATCGATCCTAAATATATATTCAGGGGTGGGTAAGCTGAACCGCGATTATATTTAGGAATTCGGTTTAAGATTAGAGGCCCTGGAATTCGATTATTAATACAATAGGTTGAAGTTTTGTGGTAGAATTGAATCAAAAAAAAAAAAGAAAAGGAAGAAGGGGATTAAACTAATCCACACGAGTGAACCCCCCCTGTGCCTGCTTCTTCTTCCTCCTTCACGCATGACCCGACACCCCCTTCTCTCTGCCCGTTCTTCTGCTTCCTTCACCATTCGCGGACCTCAAGCTCCACACCTCCCTTCTCTTCTCTGTTCCTTGCTGCCACGCCTCGCCTCAGACCTGACCGGAACCCAGGCGACGCCCACCAGGTGCCGGCATCTTCCCCTGCGCATGGCCGAGCCCATTTCAACGCAGAACCGACTGAACACCGGAGGATTTCGCGCATGTAGGTGAGAATTCGAGCAACCTTACCTTTATAAATTGAACCCTTGGTATAATTCCCATCAATTCATGCTAATTGTGCTTGAATTCTTCAAAAATCACATGTTGGGGTTTTGGGTTTGGAGGTGTTCGAACCTCACGCGAAGGCAGCAGATTTTCTAGGTGTGTGGAGTTCGAATTTAGCTTCAATCTAGCCAATTTGCATGCATCTATCTTGGATTCGAGGTGGGTAAACCTTTAATCCCTCCTATTTTAAGGATTTCAAATAATAACTGTATGAATCAGTTTACTGAAATGGTAGATTGGATTGTTGTTGTATGAATTCGATTGTATGTATGGACAAACAAATGAATTAAGCTTTTGTTATGCTAGGTCATAACCAATGTATTCTTGAAAGGTTGCCAGATGTTTTAAAATGGTGGTTTTCATGATTTAGAACTACATATAACTCTCTAAAGTTACCTTCGATTTTCATATCAAACCAGTTAGCATTGAAGATCGTTTTGGATACAAGAGGGTGGTATAAAAGTAAAAGAGGTCTTTATTGTTTTGGTGTACATTCAAGCCTAGTTTTGAGAAGTTTGCAAATACTAACTATTTCATTCGAACAAACTTGGGTTACCTAGTCTAGGGTTAATGCGTTCGAAAACCCACTACTTCATAAGTTGGCCTCAAGATAGATTTTTGAGTCTTTATGAAGTTTCAAGTCAAGAGCGGGTAAAACCGTTACGTTCCAAGGAGCATTTACATTAAAAAAAATTTTATAAAGAGATGTTTGCCTCGTAAAAGAGCTTTTTAGTTAAAAACGAAGTCATTTTACGATTTAAAAAACGTGTTACGTTTATAAGAAACTTTTAAATTTAAAGTGAAGTCGTTTTACAAGTTAATAAACGTATTACGTTTATACGAAACTTTTAAGTCAAAAATGAAGTCGTTTTACAAACTAGCAAACGTTTTACGCCTATAAGAAGTTTCTTAAGTTAAAAACGAAGTCATTTTGCGAGTTAGTAGCCGCATTACGTTTATATGAAGCTTTGAAGTTAGAAACGAAATCGTTTTAGGACTTAACAAGCTTATTAGGTTTTTAAGAAGATTTGAGGTTTCAAAGGAAGTCGTTTTATGTGTTAGTAGACTTATAACATTTATGAGAAGCTTTTAAGCTTCGAACTTAGTTTGAATTAAGCATTAACTAAACACGTTATGTTTCAAACGAGTTTCGATTTCGATCTAGCAGACATATTACATTTAAAAGAAGCTTTTAGCTAAAAAGTGAAGTCGTTTTATGAGTTAGCAGTCGTTTTATATTTACACGAAGCATTTAAGTTAGAAACTTGTCGTCTTATGATTTAGTAAACAATTAACGTTATAAGAAGTTTTTAAGTGATTTATGAAGCCGATTTACGTGTTAACAAATCTTATTTCATTTATAAAAAGCTTGTAAGTTTAGAACGAAGTCGTTTTACAAACTAACAAACGTATTACGTTATTAAGAAGCTTTTAAGTTGAAAACGAAATCGTTTTACGATTTAGTAAACTTATTACGTTTATACGAAGCATTCGAGTTAGAAACTAAATCGTTTTACGATTTGGTAAACATGTTACCTTTATAAGAAACCTTTAAGTTTAAAGTGAAGTCGTTTTACAAGTTAATAAACGTATTATGTTTATGCGAAACTTTTAAGCCAAAAATGAAGTCGTTTTACAAACTAGCAAATGTTTTACGTCTATAAGAAGTTTCTTTAGTTCAAAACAAAGTCATTTTGCGAGTTAGTAGTCGTGTTACGTTCATACGAAGCTTTTAAGTTAGAAACGAAGTTGTTTTACGAACTCGTAAACGTATTTTATGAACTTAGTTTACACGTTAGCAAATTTATTTCGATTATGAAAAGCTTTTAAACTATTCACGGAATCGATTTATGAGTTAGTAAAACTTGGCTTGTATCATGTTCATCCTTTTGCGTTTGAAAGATTGTAATAAGCATAAAAAGGGCAACTGAAGGTGATTATTTACGAATCTTAGCTTTCAAGTGCACGCTAGTAACTACCAAGTTTTGAATCGTGAGTTAGTATACTCACCATGTTTTTAAGAGGCCTTTCTTGTTGTTTGCCTAAAGCTAAAGTCATAAGAAAATTATATTTTCTTGTTTTAAGTTCATAAAACCTATATATGAATACGTATAAGCATGTTTGTCTACTAAGTATGTATGTGTATGAATGTTATAAGTTCCTAAGACATATATATAAATCAGTACAAGTATGTATGTGTACGAATGGTTATGTTTATGTCTATGTATACGTGGAGGAGCTACTCTAGAAACTTTAAGCTTAAGTCTGAGACCCAGGGATGGTGGCTTAGTTCCCGCCTGGTATCACATATATTACATTATGATAGATTCAGGGATGGTAGTTTGATTCCCACCTGAAATCTAAGTATGAAAATTATGTCTCAACATAGTATGATGTCTGTCCGGATAGGCGTATGTTGCCGCTCGAGTTTGGCTG
Source organism: Carnegiea gigantea (assembly GCA_029747015.1). Taxonomy (NCBI): domain Eukaryota; kingdom Viridiplantae; phylum Streptophyta; class Magnoliopsida; order Caryophyllales; family Cactaceae; genus Carnegiea; species Carnegiea gigantea. Next base: position 628,980 of record JAKOGI010000090.1, on the reverse strand, counting down.
ACTCGGGATGGCAGTAACAAAGTACCTCTAAGAGTCTAGTCTCCTCATTTACGTAAATAAGTTACTATGTATGTTTTTTTTTTTTTTTGTAAGCGAAAATTATGTGCAAAACCCCCTTTTATGCTATGTTTCTAGGTTTACGTAACTTTATTATGGTAGGTCAATGATCTAGAGCCTGATAATGAGAACAAGACACTATAGATGTCTGAGATAACTGGGACATATGGGGAGATAATCCCTTCAACATGTTTTCTAAAACAGCAATCTTAGACTGTAAGTGACTTATATTAGAAATAGAATGCAACCCACCCCTTTCAAACCTAGAACTCAGGCTGTCATCACGAGCGGTTTCCCACTGTATGGTTTTCTCAGCTAAGTCTTCTAAAAACTCCCAAGCAGCTGTGGGGTTCTTAGAGAGAAAGCCACCCTGACACATGGACTCTACCATAGTCCGAGTCTGTTGGTCAAGTCCTTCACATACAATATGGTACAAACGTGCTTGGTCTAAACCATGATGGGGACATTAGACCAACAAAGTTTTGAACCTATCAAAATATTTCCAAAATAATTCCCTATTAAGTTACACAAATTGATTGATTTCATTCCTCAACTTAATAGTCTTGGCACTAGGGATTTCTTAAGAGCAATCTTACAAAATCATTCCAAGAAGTAACAAAATTAGCAGCCAAGCCATACATCCAACGTTTAGCAGAATCTTTCAAAGTAAAAGGAATCAATTTCATTCACACAACATCTATGGGAATATTAGGAAAATGCAGCATAGAACAAACTTCTTTGAATTCCCTCAAAAATAAATAAGCATCCTCTAAACCTGTGAATTTAGGGAGCATCTGAGTATAATGGGGTTTTAATTCGAAGGTCACATTTGGTACACGATTAGGCATAACAAAACATGATGGCAAAGCTGCCCTAGAAGGATAGAAAATATCACTCAAAGTCCTTTCTTATGCCATATTCCCTAACTCAAGCTTAGGTCCAGGTTCGGGTTCTAGGTAAAGGTCGGGCTCACTCCTAACAAGTCTTTCATTTTCAGGATCTCTAACCCAACTAGTCATGTAAACCCCACACCTTCACCAAAAAGTCCTATTTTTGGTCTTTTTTCTTTTTTTTTTTGGATTTTTGAATTTTCTACTTTTTTTCCTTCTTTTTTCTTAAGTATAAAATTAAATCAAAATGTTTCTCAACCTTAAAGACAAATTGCAAACAAGAGATAGCCAAATTAAAAAAAAACTAATCAATGTCTAAAATAAAGGTAAGACACATCCGGACAAAAACTAAATTCAAACCACCAATTCTAAACTACGAAACACCTTAATCAATAAAAACTATAAATCAATTCTAAGTCATTTGTTTTTTTAAAGTTTTTCAATCAAGTCTCAAGTTTTTCTAAATTTTTATGAGTTTTTGAATTTGTTTTCGAGAAATGAAGTAAATATATCACAACTGATAATAAAGTAAATCAAAGCATAAGGAACTAATAAGAACAAAACTAAGAAAAAGAAAAGTGCTCAAACTAAGGAAACATGAACTTGCCACTTCGTTTTTGAGGTTTTTAAATCTTTCAAATTTTTTTTTGTGGTTTTCAAGTTTTTCTAATTTTTTCAATTTTAGACTTTTTCCCTTTTTTGGGGATTTTTGAATAATTCAAGCAATGCACCAAATCAAGTCACAACTTAATAACGTAACAAACCAACCTAAAACCAAAGTAACTACGAAAAGAACATGTGACCTAATCCAATGCTGTCATCCCCAGCAACGGCACCAAAAATTTGTTAGGATAAATTTGAGTGTAAAACAGAATCCCGCAGGTGTACAGCTTTTACTGTAGTAGTTGAAGGTTGTTTCCACAAGGACGACAGAAGAGATTTACGTCACTAGTCAAACTAGGGAAGTAAAATAATCCAACACGATTCTAAACTAATATTAAAGCCATAACAATTGAAGCCATTGATTACAAATAGATCTAAACTAACGTCACACAATACCAAATCCAATCCCACAAGAGTCATTCCAGTGCTACTCAAGAACTTTCAAGCAAGTGGGATTCGAAATTTCATCATTGAACACTTAAGAACACTCCACCAGTCATTTCCTCATTCGAAATTTCAAGCAATACAAGATTTCAAGAACACTCAAGAACACCCAAAACTTCACCCTTGGAAACAACTAACCCACATCTTCAAGGCCAAAATAGAGGCACTAATCATGGGAGAGGAAAACAGGAGATCAACATCACTGACATCCATATCATCATCAATCAATCCTAAAGCAACGAGTATCCAAAATCACTCATTCCGAATTACTAAGAACATGCTATTTTAATAATCATCAATCAAACCACTATATCATCTAACATCACATACAGAATTCTCAATCCACAATATGCTCTACTTACATCAAAATATCATTGATTAAACTAAGCCAAGATAACCAGAAAATGAGCGCAAACCCAAACCATCAAATCAGCTGAATCATTCATAAAGCATAAAGCATAAACATCAGAACCCAAACCATCAAAATCGAAAAGTAAGCTACTATCAGAACCTAAACGATTCATAAACCATCAAAATATCATCTAATCATTGATTCAACTAAGCTACTATCATTCATAAAGCATAAATGAAGTTTTAGGATTCAAACTCAAACCACGTCCTGGGGCAGAACAGCGAACAAGGCCTTGAATCGAGGAGAAGAGCTAGGTTTCAGCTAACAAAATCTGAAGGAAGCTTCACCCATCGCCATCAATGGGGGAAACACCATAATCATGTTTAACAAGATGAAAACAGGGGAGGGGGCTTGTGACCGAAATTAAACAAAACCAACATCCAAATCTTACAAAAACAAGCTAAAATCGTGAATTACAACTGGAAAATAGGAAATTACAGCATAATTACATGAATTTTGGAACTATAAACTGATCTAAAACCAAACCCTAACTCAAAATTTTCAAACCTTAACTCTGAAAAATCAAAAAACGCATATGAAATTCAAGCTTAAAATTCAAAAATTAAAACCAATTGAACCCTAAAAACCTCCTAACCTCCTTTCTAGTGTCGGTACCCTTCAATTTGGACTCATCTCCCTTTCAACTTCAACCGTTGATTTGTTTATGCCGTGGACGTTGGGATGGGGATGTTGGTGTTGATTGAAGCATGAAATATGATGTTGTGCTAGCGTTTGATGGATCAAGATGGTGATCTATTGAAGAGAGAGAGGAGAGTTGAGTTAGAGAGAGAGGGGGGATAAGGATGAGAATGGCAATTCAGGGGAAGGGGACATTTCGGGTTTCAGGTACCCGAGACGAGAGAGAAGTTTATAGTAAGGAAGAAGGGGGGTTTACTAGCCACGCAGACAGCACATGGGGGCTGGGTAGGTTTTAGGTTTTATTTTCCTTTTTTTTCCCTCACTGTGGGCTGAACAAGATAGTGGCTTAAGGATTGGGTCAGGTTGAATAATCTAGCCCACTGATTTATTTCCGACATTTTTCATCTTTTTTTACATTTTTTCATGTTTATTCGATACCTACAAAACAAAATAAAATCAAATAAAAAACCTAAAAATAACAATTATAATGAGCATAAATCGGGTATAAAAGTATAGTGACAATAATACATTTTTGGCACGAACAACATATCTATTTGGCCCATATGTTGTCAAAAACATGGCATTCTGTGAGACCTGCATTTTTGTCGTACTTGCTTATCAAATATTATGCATGTTGGGTTGGAAAATTTTATTTTAATATCCGCCAACCTACAACTGCCATATCGCCCAAGTTATTGATCTATTCAACTTTAGATCCCAAAAATAAATTTCCTAAAGTTGTGTGACAAGCCAAGCCTTCGATTCCTTGAGGCTTCAACAAAAGTAATTCCCAAAATACGTTTAGATTATTGAACCTTGGCAATTGTTCTGTAATGCACTAAATCGATCCTAAATATATATTCAGGGGTGGGTAAGCTGAACCGCGATTATATTTAGGAATTCGGTTTAAGATTAGAGGCCCAGGAATTTGATTATTAATACAATAGGTTGAAATTTTGTGGTAGAATTGAATCAAAAAAAAAGGAAGAAGGGGATTAAAATTAATCCACACGCGTGAACCCCCCCGTGCCTGCTTCTTCTTCCTCCTTCACGCATGACCTGACACCCCCTTCTCTCTGCCCGTTCTTCTGCTTCCTCCACCATTCGCGGACCTCAAGCTCCACACCTGCTTTCTCTTCTCTGTTCCTCGCTGCCACGCCGCGCCTCAGGCCTGACCGGACCCCAGGCGACGCCCACCAGGTGCCGACATCTTCCCCTGCGTGTGGCCGAGCCCATTTCAACGCAGAATCGACTGAACATCGGAGGATTTCGCGCTTGTAGGTGAGAATTCAAGAAACCTTACCCCTATAAATTGAACCCTTGGTTTAATTCCCTTCAATTCATGCTAATTGTGCTTGAATTCTTCAAAAATCGCAAGTTAGGGTTTTGGGTTTGGTGGTGTTCGAACCTTGCGCGAAGGTGAGCAAATTTTCTGGGTGTGTTGGAGTTCGAATTTAGCTTCAATCTAGCCAATTTGCAAGCATATAGCTTGGATTCGAGGTAGGTAAACCTTTAATCCCTCCTATTTTAACGATTTTAAATAATAATTATATGAATCAATTTACTGAATTGGTAGATTGGATTGTTGTTGTATGAATTCGATTGTATGTGTGGACAAACAAATGAATTAAGCTTTTGTTATGCCAGGTCAGAACCAATGTATTCTTAAAAGGTTGCCAGATGTTTTAAAATGGTGGCTTTCATGATTTAGAACTGCATATAACTCTCTAAAGTTGCTTTCGATTTTCATATCAAACCAGTTAGCATTGAAGATCGTTTGGATACAAGAGGGTGGTATAAAAGTAAAAGAGGTCTTTATTGTTTTGGTGTACATTCAAGCCTAGCTTTGAGAAGTTCGCAAATACTAACTATTTCATTCGAACAAACTTGGGTTACTTAGTCTAGGATTAATGCGTTTGAAAACCCACTACTTCATAAGTTGGCCTCAAGATAGATTTTCGAGTCTTTATGAAGTTTTAAGTCAAGAGTTGGTAAAACTGTTACGTTTCAAGGAGCATTTACATAAAAAAAAATTTTATAAAGAGATGTTTGCCTCATAAAAGAGCCTTTTAGTTAAAAACGAAGTCGTTTTACGATTTAATAAACGTATTACGTTTATAAGAAACTTTTAAGTTTAAAGTGAAGTCGTTTTACAAGTTAATAAACATATTACGTTTATACGAAACTTTTAAGTCAAAAATGAAGTCGTTTTACAAACTAGCAAACGTTTTACGTCTATAAGAAGTTTCTTAAGTTAAAAACAAAGACATTTTGCGAGTTAGTAGCTGTATTACGTTTATATGAAGCTTTTAAGTTAGAAACGAAATCGTTTTACGACTTAACAAGCTTATTAGGTTTTTAAGAAGATTTGAGGTTTCAAAGGAAGTCGATTTATGTGTTAATAGACTTATAACGTTTATGAGAAGCTTTTAAGCTTCGAACTTAGTTTGAATTAATCATTAACTAAACACGTTATGTTTCAAACGAGTTTCGATTTACGATCTAGCAGACATATTACATTTAAAAGAAGCTTTTAGCTAAAAAGTGAAGTCGTTTTATGAGTTAGCAGTCGTTTTACATTTACACGAAGCATTTAAGTTAGAAACTATGTCGTTTTACGATTTAGTAAATAATTTACGTTATAAGAAGTTTTTAAGTTATTTATGAAGCCGATTTACGTGTTAACAAATCTTATTTCATTTATAAGAAGCTTGTAAGTTTAGAACGAAGTCGTTTTACAAACTAACAAATGTATTACGTTATAAAGAAGCTTTTAAGTTGAAGACGAAATCGTTTTACGATTTAGTAAACTTATTACGTTTATACGAAACATTCGAGTTAGAAACTAAGTCGTTTTACGATTTGCTAAACGTGTTACGTTTATAAGAAACTTTTAAGTTTAAAGTGAAGTCATTTTATAAGTTAATAAACGTATTACGTTTATACGAAACTTTGAAGTCAAAAATGAAGTCGTTTTACAAACTAGCAAATGTTTTACATCTATAAGAAGTTTCTTAAGTTAAAAACGAAGTCATTTTGCGAGTTAGTAGTCGTGTTACGTTCATACGAAGCTTTTAAGTTAGAAACGAAGTCGTTTTACGAACTCGTAAACGTATTTTACGAAGTTAGTTTGCACGTTAGCAAATTTATTTCGATTATCAAAAGCTTTTAAACTATTCATGAAATCGATTTATAAGTTAGTAAAACTTGGCTTGTATCATGTTCATCCTTTTGCGTTTGAACGATTGTAATGAGCGTAAAAAGGGCAACTGAAAGGTGATTATTTACGAATCCTAGCTTTCAAGTGCACGCTAGTAACTACCAAGTTTTAAATCGTGAGTTAGTATACTCACTATGTTTTTAAGAGGCCTTTCTTGTTGTTTGCCTAAAGCTAAAGTCGTAAGAAAATTATGTTTTCTTGTTTTAAGTTCATAAAACCTATATATGAATACGTATAAGCATGTTTGTCTACTAAGTATGTATGTATATGAATGTTATAAGTTCCTAAGACATATATGTAAATCAGTACAAGTATGTATGTGTACGAATGGTTATGTTTATGTCTATGTATACATGGAGGAGCTACTCTAGAATCTTTAAGCTTAAGTCTGAGACCTAGGGATGGTGGCTTAGTTCCCGCCTGGTATCACATATGTTACGTTATGATAGATTCAGAGATGGTAGTTTGATTCCCGCCTAAAGTCTAAGTATAAAAATTATGTCTTAGCATAGTATGATGTCTGTCCTGATAGGCGTATGTTGCCGCTCGAGTTTGGCCGACTCGGGATGTCAGTAACAAATTACCTCTAAGAGTCTAGTCTCCTCATTTACGTGAATAAGTTATTATGTATGTTTTTTTTTTTTTTTAAGTGAAAATTATGTGTAAAACCCCCTTTTATGTTATGTTTCTGGGTTTACGTAACTTTATTATGGTAGGTCAATGTATTACAGTCTCTACTAAAGTTAAGCTTTTTGGTATGACTATTCTTTCGCTTAGTTTATGGTTCGAATATGATGTATTATGTGAAAGCTCTTCAACTAAAATGAATTACGAAAGGCTTTTGTAAGTTAATATGTATTTTAAGTATGTTTTGGGAGAGAGGGTTTATTCACTGAGCGGCGGTTGCTCATTCCCATTACTTTTTCCCTTTTCCCAGATCCACAGGTATGTGACTGATGCGTGGAGCGCCCAGAGTGGACTTCTTGGACTGTATTGCTGTGTTTATGATATCGTTATGTAATATCGATTGTGATTGTAAGGTTATGTAATTAATCATTTTCCTTGTAAAGTTTATGAAAAATAGAAAGCTTTGTACACTCTGGGCGTGTGGCCCGTTGAGTTGTGGACTCCGACGTGTAGCCGTTGAGTTGTTGGTATTATTTTCTGCCTTTAAGTATTGCAGGGTTATAATGTAAAGATTTAAACCTGGAAAACGGTCAGTTTTTAGGGAAAATTCTACCCGTTTTGCCCCAGAAAATTGAGAAAATCCTAGCATTCCTAGTCCTAGGGTTAAACTCAAGACTCAATTACATTATAGTGGCTTAAGTTTTAAATATCGAGTCTCAACAGGTTATGTTTTAGATAGGTTTAAGCAAGTTACCTTAACAGTCTTTCCCCAGGGAAAGACTGTGGCGTGTAACACGACCAGCGTGAGGTTAGGGGTGTTACACATTCCCTTGCTGTTACTACACTATATGTGTACATAACATACTGGCATACTAGAATTTATGCGTAAGGATTCTTTGACAGCAGATGTGGCCTAAATCATGGCAATTGAAGCGCCTACTTTGTCAATTATGTATAAACTTTTATGCCTATTATTTTTATCCTAACATATTAGGATTTATATATAATGACCTAACATACTACGATTCATATTCTTTGATAAAACGAGATGTATAAAAACATCTTGCATCCTAATATATTAGATTCATGCATGATATTTTAAGATCTAACATAACAGGATATACAAATGCAACCTGACATAATGGGTTATATATCTGTAAATATTATGATTGACATACTTAACCAACATAAATAGTACAGTGTCCTGACATACTTGGCTTTACAACCAACATTTTATGTCCTCCTATATTGAGATTCACATATATAAGTGAATATGAAATGGTCCTTTACCCTAACAGATTGAGATTTATACATAACTATGCATAACCTGACATACTACGATTTATAACCCTAATCTAACATAAAGGGTCCTACATCCTGGTATAACAATGTACAGATTTTGCTGAAATAACCCAATATAAACTTTACCAGATCCAAAACACACTGCCGAACATACATGGGTTTGCATATCCTAACATACTCTGATATACATGATTTCACATCGTAGATGATCATTCATATTTCTTTATATGCTAGGGCCTATATATACATCGCATGCCCACATATATATATATATATATATATATATATATATATATATATATATATATATATATATATATATCATCCACTACCCTTCCATGTCCATAAAAATACCATGCTTGTTACATACATGCATCACATGTTGCACCATATGCTTGCTTGCTTACAAACTGTCTCCTCGTCACCAAGGGTGCTATGTGAGCACTAATCATAACCTTCGCACTATATACTCTAACCTTGATCCTACCCAGCTTCAACTAAAGTATAGGCTTTACGTTTTCACCTTGAGGTTGAATATGGTCTTGAATCCTTAACAAGACATTACTTCTTTATATGTTGCACCAATTACCTTCGGGATCAATGGCGTCTTCGATCCCTAAGCGGGCCTTTCCTCTATATTGTTGCATATTCTATGTGCTCCATGTCGTATGCAGTCATTTCCACCCATACTGTGCTTAATATGCTAATGGCTACCTAAACATTTGCATACATTTTGTATGACATGACATACTTTTTCCGTCATTCTGCTCGGCCTCAGCCAAACTGGGCCCCTTTGTAGGCACATAAATGTAAGGCAAGGTGTAGCGGTGCTCTTGCTTAGTGAGGTGTCATAGAGTGACTCTATGTAAACTTTATGGCAGATAAAGATTTGTCAGCATCTTGTCAAGGAGACCAGGAAAGACTAATTATAAACAAAGAGTTAGAAGACTCTTGTTCAATCTATGTCTGGGAAAGGCCATAGGCTGTGATATAACATAAAGGTTAGTTGATTGAACCCAGTGAAAGATCTCATCTTGTCTCTCTTTTAGTTTCTGCATTGCTCATAATCACCTAAAATATAAATTTACTTCATTCTTATAGCCTCTATTATAGTAGTTTCTGCATATTACTTTCAAAGTGTCTAACTAACTTAGTTTCGCACGTTATGTTTGATGAAGTATAAAATTTTAAATGCCAAAACTTTTTACTTATCTTATTACCCCGACAATTGGTGTAACACACCTTAATATTGGGAACCTAATTTTTCTAAGAGCATTAAATATCTATTAGGAATCCATAAGCTAGCTCAACAAATATGTATATTAGTTCTCCATCTATCTTTTATGACAGTAAATTTTCTATGTAGAAGTGGAGGATGGAACCTTCTCTTGAACACAAATGATTTTAATTTCTATGATATTACTGTTATAAGACCAAAACTCGCAAATAGCTAATTAGTCAATCAATATAGATTTTATTTTTTCCTTGGAATGGGTTAGAGAGTTGCTGCCAACCCAAAGGGCATTTAGAAACAAAAATAATAGCTGCCACTTAAGTTTTTTCCCCTCTGCCCCCTTTAAGGACAAGTCTTCTGACATTAGCAGGTTGATCAGGATCGTAATAGCGGGGAAATGTAGTTCTCAGCACATACTCTATTTACTTCGCTTTATCTCATAATTGTACGTATTACTCATACATGTAAGTATATAAATGGGAGGGGTGTTTAGAAATTCCACTTCACACACACAGAGTCCCCTCCTCGATGAAGAAGTAAGGACTCACTTTAGATTACTGTTTTTTTTTTTTTTTTTTTTTCGGTCTTTGTTGCACCATATCATTATAAATCGACTAGCAAGGTAATGTTACATATGAAGATTATCATATAGCTGTCTCCCAAAAGTCCAAATACCTAAGGCAAGACACTCATCACCATTCCTAGTGTCACCTTGAGCCAATACGATAGCAATGGGGTACAATGCACAACGAGAATGGAATGCATCAAAGTCCAGTACCAAATGCTTGCCGACATGGGTTTGACCACCTTCCGTAAAATAGAGAAAACATATCGATAAGAAATCAACAAAAATAAATAATCTCAATATGTCTACCCCTACGTAGTTAATTACCATAATATACAATTTGTCCCTTGAAGGGGTTGCTCAAAATTAAATTCATTTTAATTCAAAATAAGTTAAAATTAGTTAAGTGGTTCTGATAGTGATTTTGATCCACAAGAAAAACATAAGCCAACTCTCTAGTCGTGTATGAGATAGTGCTGATCATTAAACAGGTATACACTCGAAGACTATTAAATAGCCCTAATGAAGAACCTTGTGCAGGTCGGATATCCAGGCATCCCTAGATCAATGATGCATCGGGGGGCCCTTGTCATTAGGACATGCAGGGATTGATATCGAATATTTTTTAATGAAGTTTTAGAAGGACATTGCATAGGTAATAGACGTACTTGATTTAGGAATTTCTCCCAGTTAATAAGTTCTAATTCCCTTGAAGGAGTGTGATGCAACTTTTGAGGTCTACAAGATGCCCAGCTGAGTCCACCTAACATAGAATCTAACTTTATAAGCCCTACTAATTATACATAATTTATTACTTCGCATGCTTTGTAAATGCCATCTTAAAGAAATTGCATTATTAATCTCAATTTCTTTTCTCATGACCATTATTTTCTTTCTAGCTTATTCATAATGTATTTATTATATTCTACATTAACTTGAACCTTGAATCAAATTTATACTCCCTAAGCTATTATTAACTCCCCCTGACCTGCTTCTTTCTGGTGCCTAGTCCCTGGACGTACGTAGCTTCGGCATTTCTCTTGGAATTTTAATTTTAGTAATTTATGTATTGATTTCTTATCCATCATTTCCTTGGATTTCCATTTATTTGGATTTGAAGTTTATTTCTTAGGTCTCCAAAATCCTAGTGGCTCATAATTTTCCCTAAGATTAACCCAATATAACCTTGTTTTGTTTCTTTAACAATTGTTCCCAATTAACACTACATCATCAACACCTTCTAAACTTATTAAATCTCGAAAGCAAAAAGTGGCACTACTATAATGAAATAAATCACACATGACCACTAACCCCCTTATATTAATACTTGGATACATGTCTTATCGAACTCTTTCCCATACAATTTCTAAAGATTATCTCCCCATATCAATTGCCAATTTCGTACTATTTCTTTTATGATCAAATTATCCCTCTTTTAATAATGATAAAACAACCGCATCCTATTTGTATTACCAAATGATCACTATCATCCCAATATGCCACACCGTATAACAATATCATGAAAACTTTCCGCAGTCATCAATCGATCACAATCATGATCAGCCAACATCATCCCATCTCATATCAAGATCATCTCAATTATTTTAACATGCAACCATAGATCACTATTCTATACTTGCTTTTCAGTGTCATCCATCCATCATAATGATGATCAACCAATATTAGTTGGTCATACCATGATTGTAATGTATCAAATTGACTTTGCATGTTATTATGGATAGGTGCTCAAAGATTAACTAAAGATGTGCAAGAAATGCCTTCTCTTTTCTTCAACTATGGATGCTCTTGTGGGTATGGGTGATGATAATGTTCTAGCTACAACAGCCTTCTGTGTGGAACCTAGTCTGAACATAAAGGAAATCTCCTCTTTTGTCTTATTACTGTGCCTTTTTTTACCCCAGAGAAAGAAAGTGGAACAATGTTTGGTTTTAAAGTGTTTAATTTATAGAGATGCTAGCTCTCACCTTTCTTCCTACACATATAAGGAGCCATTCTTAGCATTGGAGTATGATAGTGGGATTTTGTCCCATATTGATAACATTAAAGGGCTTGATGTATATAAACATGTGAATCACTCCACTCATTGCCCATTGGTCTTAGGTTGGAATCTCATCAGAACTTATATGCATGACTTATCTATTTATGACCTAATTTACATGAAATTTAACAAGGTAATAGAGCCAAATGCTTGATCATATTTACCACCTCGTTTGATTAAAATTGTGTGCTTATGTTGGGCTTTGTCAATAGCCTACACATGAGCGGAGGTGATAGAGTGTCGTAGTGGGGCTTGTCCCACATTCATAAATTCAAAAGACATAAGCATGTATATAAACTTATGAGTTACTCCACCTATTGCAAATTGGTTTTGAGTTAGAATCTCATTAAAGCTTATATGCATGACTCGTTTGCTTATGACCTAATTTATATAAAATTTAACAAATTAAACTTTTTTTTATTGGAACTTGGGTCTTACATAAAGGAGTCATGCTTACAAAAAACAATTAGCCACTGATGGATAAACTGAATAGCTTATAAGCTTACTGAAACTTTCTATTTTATCAATGTGGGACAACACACAATTTCATATTCTTCACACGCCCCAACATCATTTTGGCATGATGCGCGTGAATTAGATCTCATTCAACCTAAATTTAGCTCAAATAATTGGTAAATTAGGTTATTTATTTGTGTTTTGTTGGTTTTGTAAGTGAAACAAAGAATTGTTGAAATGGCGGATAATCCATGCAAAACATGCCAAAAGTTAGGCACGTTAACCTAGAAAACCTTGGAGGATAGCCTGGGGTAACCATAAAACAAGGTTGGGTCAATAAGCACAAAAATTGTTGGAGAAATGAAGAAGAATAATAATGCAGAAATCTAGCATAGGTTGCCAATGCTAGATGGCACGGGGCGCCAGTGCCAGGTGGCATGGGGTGCCCATGTCAAATCCTATTTCTTCTCGATTTTTGTGCAAAATTCCAGAAACTTGGCACGGTCTGCCCGTGCCACATAGCACGACTGTGCCAAATTTGGTGCATCAAAATCTATTTAGACCTCCTTCCTCATTTGTGTAATCATCTAACTTTTAGGTTTCAAGAATAGGGATTGGCCTAGGGTTTAGGAGAGATTAGTATAGATTTAGTTTCATTTTGTAGCCACATTATTTAAAGAGTAATGAAGTTTTGATGCAAATAACTTTCTTTCTCTCTCTTTACTCATCATTTTCATTCAACTGCTTCTTTTGTTGGGTGTGATTTACTAGTTTAATGACCAAATTTGCATGCTTTTGTATGTTGATGGATTGAAATTAGGACCCCCTTTCCAAATCATCCTTTTATTCTCTTATCTACTCTTATTCTCTTATTCTCTTTCCTTAAAAATACAAATTTCAAGCTCTTTCTCTCTCCGCCATCTTAGGGTTTGAGGACCCATTCTTACAAGTTTGAGTTTTTCGGTTCTCAATGGGTTAGACTAAGAGTAGTTGAAATAAGTGAGAATAAGTGGAGAATTCACCTCCAATCGTGATCCACTTGCGCCAATAATGGAGGTTTGCATTTTCAAGCTTTTGAGGTACTCCCTTTTCTCTCTCTTCTTTTAGTTTGCAAATTTAATGCTTTCGTGGTTAATTAGATGTTTTGCTAGCTATTGTTAGTTAATATGATGTTTTTTGTTGATCTCATTAGGTATGCTTTGTTTTAGTTTAGTTTAATTAATTGTGATTAAATTAGAATTAATGAGTAATTAGCTAATTAATCATGCTTAGTGACATTTGATCGCTTTCCCTATGTTGGAGTTAGGGCCAAAAATAACTAGTGACTTGATTTCCACACCATCTTAGAAGACGACAAATTTTGGCCATTACCCCCTTAAAAAAAGTACACCGAACAATTAGTGCCATTGCCTGGGACGGTTGTGTAATTTAAGTGACTTGATGTAAATGTGGCCCTTGTTAGTTGATTGTGTGCTCATGTTACCTCCTTTATTGTTTCTTTTTTTTTTTCTTTTGAGTTATAGAGTAGTTACTTATTTAGAAGACAAAGTAAAACACGAAAGAATAGAAAATGCCAAAAATTTAAACAATTAAAAAAATTAAAAAATCAAAATGTTATAGCTTATTGGATGTTAATGATGGGCTTGGGAATTTTAAGAAAACAAATGTTGTTAATATTGAGCCCGAGTGAACTAAACTTGATGTGCCCGTTCTTGAAAGAATAGAAGTTGACTTACCATGTTCATTGAGGGATCACTTCTATCCTCCTTGAACTTCCACATAATGATGTTTTGATCTCCCTTTTACCCTTAAGGATGTGACATTTAAGCTTAACCTGCATTATGTTCTGATGCTTCCAAAATTTACTGGCTTTGAAGATCCTTATTTGTTTATTCATGAGTTTGAGGAGGTTGCTTACCCAATGCCCTCACCATGGTTCATAGAGATGGAATGTGTGCCAAGTAGCTTATGAGGGTTTAGATATGAGTACTAGGACAATGATTAAATCTATGTGGGGGGGTTCTTTGTAAGAATGTTTGTGAGGGTTAGGACATTTTAGAGGATTTAAGTGATAAGACATATGAGTGGGAGACAATTAGGAAAGCCCCTAATATTGCAAGTAAGTTTTTTATGGATAATGAGGGCATGCTACCTAATGCATTTGTTACCTTGGAGGATACAACACTCCATCGTGGGTATCAACTTGAAGTTCCTCTGTTTCAATCACCTTAACTTCATGATTACATTCCTCCCTCTTGTTCTTATGATTTTCTATTAGATTATGGTGTTAGCTCATACTCTCACTCTTTTAATCAAATGTCTTTTGAGGGCATAAGTGATCCTTTATTGCATCCCCTCATGATGAACCCTCATCTTAAGACTAAGGATGCTCTTCAAGGCGATATGATTTTTGATGATGCAACTTTTCTTTTAGCCCCCTTAAAAGAGAATGATGAGAGTGAGAAAGAAGTGGTTAAGACTAGTTATGGTCTCGAGGAGCCTAATTTGGAGGAGCCTTATGTAGAAGGGAGTGTTGTGGTCATGCCATCTTATATAGAGCTTGTTGATGCAGCCCTAATTGAGTTCCTTTTTAAGAACATCTCAATTTCAATTGTCTTACACCCTTACACTCCATTATCTCACTCTTTCAGGGATCCCTTAATGTCCACCTTCCTCAAGTTTTAGACTTGCATGATTTATGCCCCCAATATAGAGCGGACTCATTATTTTGAAGTGGCTATAGTATTTGAGGATTGGGTAGAGGATTTAGGATTCATGCTGATAAGCTCAAGAGAGCTCTCATTTCTACTCCAGACAGGTGCTTTCCTTAGAACATCCTTCTTGCTACTAATGATTTAACTTTTTTGAGGGTTATTCAAGTATATTTCATAAGTTGCTGTGAGCTTTGGTGGGGATTGATACAAATGGCAACTTGGTGATTTGACGGAGTGGCTGATGCTATTTGATCCTCTTCTAGTAAATCTTAGTGACACATAGTTTAGGTGCACTCAGCACCTAACCCAATATGACCATTCTAACTCTTCTCTCTTCCTCCTTTTCTTTTTGTTATTTATTTTCTTACATCGTTGTGGATATTTAATGCCGTGACTATGTCGGCGATCAATTTCAAGGTGAAATCTAGGACCCGTTGAGCCGAGATGGCTATGCTCACCCTTGTTTGATTTGCATGCTTTGTTTATGTGTGTTTGTTAGTTGTGTGTTTTGTTTTATGAATATTTGTTGGGGTTGTTTGGTTTTGTGCTTGTTGTTGGTGTCATAGGTTTATGTACATTTGGTGGATTTAAGTTGTTGGTTGTGCAATTAGATGGCTTATGTGACTGGTTTTTGGCGCCTTAGTTCCCACAATGAGAACATTGTGGAGTTTTGGTGTGGGGGGTGAGGTACTCATTTGCATATATTTTTCAAAAATTGTGAAAGCTTTAAAAAGACTTTTCTTTTTCTTTGGGGATTTGTGTTCTTTCTTAGCAATTCTGATCCCATTCTGCTAGGTTATTTAGTTATATATAAATAGAGCTTGCAGATGAGATGTCTCGTTGGGCATGTAGATTCTATTTTTTTAGTAACCCCCTCTTATATGTGCGATTTTGTGCCCACCTTATTCATTTTATCATCAGTGCTTCGAATTCTATTGTCATGTTGGCATGTGAACTTTTTGTTTTTGAAGATGTCTTCTAATCTCTTGAAAAATACAAAAAAGAAAAAATAATAAAAAAGGAAGCCTGAAATGTGAATAAAAATTCGAGCACCAATGTTAGAAGCTACTATCTTTATTTCATATCTTTAGCTGGCTTGAATGTGTCCTATCTTACTTGATTATATATCTATTTGGGCAATGAAATAGATACTTTACACAATCTAATAAAACCTTTTTAGGGAAGACCTGAATATTTAGAAGTCAAATGCTTTAGATTCTTGAAAAAAAAAGGGAGAAAAACGAAGAAAAGAAGGCAAATAGGAAAGGAAAGGGGGTTCGTGTCAATGTTAGCAACTTGATTCATAAGAATTTATACATATTTACGCATGCATCAAAGTGTACATATCATTGCATGTTGTGTGTGAAAAATGAAAGTCCGGATACATCTTAGCCTTAGTTATCTCTTGATTGTACATTCTGTTTGTGTATAATTTGGTGATTTGGTTACTAGGGTGATGTAATTGCCTAAATCATGTATATACTTTTCACATTATTTGTATATATGATCGTGTTTTGGAAAAACCAAACAGATTTCTCTTTACTTTTGAAAGATTATTGTGGGTATTTCACTTGAAAATCCTCACAAGTCCTCACTCATCAACTTGGGAAACCGATGGGTTTGAAGGCTTGTTGCAAACACTAAATGTAACCGTGATTCCTGTAAAAGTGAGTTAGGATTTTCTTTTTCTTATTTTTCATTTTTTTTTAGTTATTCTACTTTGTTTTACTCACAGAAGAGCAAAGTCTTGGTGTGGGGGTATTTGTTTGGACAAGATGTATGTGTATTTTGCACCTCATTCTATCTAGATTTCGCTCAAATAATTGGCAAATTTGGTTGTTCATTGGTGGTTTGTTGGTTTTGCTTGTAATAATGAGAATTGCTTAAATGGTGGATAATTCGTGCAAAGCATACCAAAAATTAGGCATGTTAACTCGAGAAACCTTGGAGGATAATCCAGGACTACCATGAAGCAAGGTCGGGTCAATAAGTACAATAACGCAGAAATTCGGCATGGGTTACTAGTGCCATGTGACAACGGTAGCAGTGCCAGGGGCATGGGGTGCCCATGCCAATTAGCACGACCCTGCCAAATCTTGTTTCTACTATATTTCAATGTAGAATTCCAGAAACTTAGCACGGTCTGCACATGGCACATGGCACAGTCATGCCAAATTTGCTGCGTCCATATGTATTTAAATCTCCCTTTCCCCATTTGTGTAATCATCTAATTTTTAGGTTTCGAGAATAAGGTTTAGCTTAGGAGAGATTAGTGTAGATTTGATTCCATTTTGTTGCCAAATTTAAAGAGTAATGAAGCTTTGATGCAATTTGTTTTCTTTCTCTCTCTTTAGTCTTCATTGTCTTTCAAGTTCATACTTTGTTTAGTTTGATTTACTAGTTTAATGCCCAAATTTACATGCTTTTGTTTTTTAATGGATTGAAATTAGTGCCTCCTTTTCTTAATCATCCTTCTATTCTCTTATCTATCCTTAATCTCTCATTCTCTTTCTTCAAGAATGTAAATTCCAAGCTCTTTCTCTCTCCGCCATGTTAGGGTTTGAGAACCCATTCTCACAAGTTTGAATTTTTTGGTTCTCAATGGGTTAGACTAAGAGTAGTTGAAACAAGTGAGAATAAGTGGAGAATTCACCTCCAATCGCCATCCACTTGCGTCGATAATGGAGGTTTGTATTTTCAAGCTTTTGAGGTACTCCCTTTTCTCTCTCTTCTTTTAGTTTGTAAATTTAATGCTTTCTTGGTTAATTAGATGTTTTGCTGGTTATTGTTAGTTAATATGATGTTTTTTGTTGATCTTATTAGGTATGCTTTGTTTTAGTTTAGTTTAATTAATTGTGATTAAATTAGAATTAATGAGTAATTAGCTAATTAATCACGCTTACTGACATTTGATCGCTTTCCCTATGTTGGAGTTAGGGCCGAAAATGACTAGTGACTTGATTTCCACACCATCTTAGAAGACGACAAATTTTGGCCATTCCCCCCTAAAAAAAGTGCACCAACAAATTATTGTCGTTGCCAGGGACGGTTGTGCAATTTAAGTCACTTGATGTAAATATGGCCCTCGTTAGTTCATTATGTGCTCGTGTTACCTCCTTTACTGTTTCTTTATTTTTTCCTTTGAGTTATTGAGTAGCTACTTATTTGGAAGACATAGTAAACCACGAAAAAAAAGAAAATCTCAAAATATTAAAAAATTAAAAAAATTAAAAAACTAAAATGTTATGGCTTATTGGATGTTAATGGTGGGCTTGGGAATTTTGAGAAAACAAATGTTGTTAATATTGAGCCCGACTGTACTAAACTTGATGTGCCCGTTCTTGGAAGAATAGAACTTGACTTGCCACATTCATTGAGGGATCACTTCTATCCTCTCTGAACTTCAGCATAATGATGTTTTGACCTCCCTCTTATCCTTAAGGATGTGACATTTGAGCTTAACCTGGATTATGTTCTGATGCTTCCTAAATTTACCGGCTTTGAAGATCCTTATTTGTTTATTGGTGAGTTTGAGGAAGTTGCTTACCCAATGCCCTCACATTGGTTCAAAGAGATGGAATGTGTGTCAAATAGCTTATGAGGGTTTAGATGTGAGTACTAGGACAATGATTAAATCTATGTGGGGGGGTTCTTTGTAAGAATGCTTATGAGGGTTGGGACATTCTAGAGGATTTAAGTGCTAAGGCATATGTGCGGGAGATAATTAGGAAAGCCCCTAATATTGCATCTAAGTTTTTTATGGACAATGAGGGCATGCTACCTAATGCATTTGTTGCCTTGGAGGATACTACACTTCATCGTGGGTATCAACTTCAAGTTCCTCTTTTTCAATCACCTTAACCTCATGATTACATTCCTCCCTTTTGTTCTTATGATTTTCTATTAGACTATGGTGTTGACTCATACTCTCACCCTTTTAATCAAATGTCTTTTGAGCGCAAAAGTGATCCTTTATTGCATTCCCTCATGATGAACCCTCATCTTAAGACTAAGGATGCTCTTGGAGGCGATATGATTTTTGTTGATGCAACTTTTCTTTTAGCCCCCGTAAAAGAGAATAATGAGAGTGAGAAAGAAGTGGTTAAGACTAGATATGGTCTCGAGGAGACTAATTTGGAGGAGCCTTATGCAGAAGGGAGTGTTGTTGTCATGCCATCTTGTATAGAGCTTGTTGATGCAACCCTAATTGAGTTCCTTTTTAAGAACATCTCAACTTCAATTGTCTTACACCCTTATACTCCATTATCTCACTCTTTCACAAATCCCTTAATGTCCACCTTCCTCAAGTTTTAGACTTGCATGATTTATGCCCCCAATTTAGACCGGATTCGTGATCTTGATGCAGCTATAGCATTTGAGGATTGCGTAGAGGATTTACGATTCATGTTGATAAGCTCAAGGGTGCTCTCATTTCTACTGCAGAGATGTGCTTTCTTTAGAACATCCTCCTTGCTACTAATGATTTAACTTTTTTTAGGGTTGTTCAAGTATATTTCCTAAGTTGCTACGAGCCTTGGTAGGGATTGATACAAGTGGTAACTTGGTGATTTGACAGAGTGCCTGATGCTATTTGATCCTCTTCTAGCAAATCTTAGTGACACATAGTTTAGGTGCATTCAACACCTAACCTAGTGGGACCATTCTAACTCTTCTCTCTTCCTCCTTTTCTTTTTGTTATTTATTTTCTTACATTGTTGTGGATATTTAATGCCGTGACTATGTCGGTGATCAATTTTAAGGTGAAATCTAGGACTTGTTGAGCCGAGATGGCTATGCTCACACTTGTTTGATTTGCATGCTTTGTTTATGTGTGTTTGTTAGTTGTGTGTTTTGTTTTATGAATATTTGTTGGAGTTATTTTGTTTTGTGCTTGTTGTTGGTGTCATAGGTTTATATATATTTGGTGGATTTAAGTTGTTGGTTGTGCAGTTGGATGGCTTATGTGATTGGTTTTTGGCGCCTTAGTTCCCACAATAAGAACATTGTCGAGTTTTGGTGTGGGGGTGAGATGCTCATTTGCATATACTTTTCAAAAATTATGAAAGCTTTAAAAAGACTTTTCTTTTTCTTTGGGGATTTGTGTTCTTTCTTAGCGATTCTGATCCCATTCTGCTAGGTTATTGAGTTATATATAAATAGAGTTTGCAAATGAGATGTCTCATTGAGCATGTAGATTCTATTTTTCTTAATAACCCCTTCCCATATGTGTGATTTTGTGCCTACCTTATTCATTTTATCATCAGTGCTTCGGATTCTATTGTCATGTTGGCATGTGAACTTTTTGTTTTTGAAGATGTCTTCTAATCTCTTGAAAAATACCCCAAAAAAAGAAAAAAATAATAAAAAAGAAAACCTAAAATGTGAATAAAAATTCGAGCACCAATGTTAAAAGCTACTATCTTTATTTCATATCTTTAGCCGGCTTGAATGTGTCCTATCTTACTTGATTATATATCTATTTGGGCCATGAAATAGGTACTTTAAACAATCTAATAAAACCTTTTTAGGGAAGGCCTGAATATTTAGAAGTCAAATGCTTTAGATTCTTGAAAAAAAAAAGGGAGAAAAACGAAGAAAAGAAGGCAAATAGGAAAGGAAAGGGGGTTTGTGTCAATGTTAGCAACTTGATTCATAAGAATTGATACATATTTACGCATGCCTTAAGGTGTACATATCATTGCATATTATATGTGAAAAATGGAAGTCCGGATACATCTTAGCCGTAGGTATCTCTTGATTGTACATTCTGTTTGTGTATAATTTGGTGATTTGGTTACTAGGGTGATGTAATTGCCTAAGTCATGTATATACTTTCCACATTATTTGTATATATGATCATGTTTTAGAAAAACCAAACAGATTTTTCTTTACTTTTGAAAAGATTATTGTGGGTATTTCATTTGAAAATCCTCACAAGTCCTCACTCATCAACTTAGGAAACCGAGGGGTTTGAAGGGCTTGTTGCATACACTAAATGTAACCGTGATTCCTGTAAAAGTGAATTAGGATTTTTTTTTCTTACTTTTCATTTTTTTTAGTTATTCTAATTTGTTTTACTCACAGAAGAGCTAAGTCTTGGTGTGGGGATATTTGTCTTGAGAGATGTACGTGAATTTTACGCCTCATTCTACCTAAATTTAGCTCAAATAATTGGCAAATTTGGTTCTTCATTGGTGGTTTGTTGGTTTTGCATGTAACAAAGAGAATTGCTTAAATGGTGGATAATTCATGCAAAGCACACCAAAAATTAGGCATGTTGACTCGAAAAACCTTAGAGGATAATCCCGAACTACTATGAAGCAAGGCCAGGTCAATAAGTACGATAACGCAGAAATTCGGCATGGGTTGCTAGTGCCAGGCGACAAGGGTAGTAGGGCCAGGGGCATGGGGTGCCCATGCCAAGTAGCACGGTCGTGCCAAATCTTGTTTCTACTATATTTCTATGCAGAATTCTAGAAACTTAGCGCGGTCTACACATGGCACATGGTACAATCATGCCAAATTTGCTGCGTTGGGATGTATTTAAAGCCCCCTTTCCCCATTTGTGTAATCATCTAATTTTTAGGTTTCGAGAATAGGGTTTAGCCTAGGAGAGATTAGTGTAGATTTGATTTCATTTTGCTGCCAAATTTAAAGAGTAATGAAGTTTTGATGTAATTAGTTTTCTTTCTCTCTCTTTTGTCTTCATTTTCTTTCAAGTTCATACTTTGTTGAGTTTGATTTACTAGTTTAATGCCCAAATTTACATGCTTTTGTTTTTTGATGGATTGAAATTAGTGCGTCCTTTTCTTAATCATCCTTTTATTCTCTTATCTACCCTTAATTTCTCATTCTCTTTCTTCAAGAATGTAAATTTCAAGCTCTTCCTAGCTCCTCCATCTTAGGGTTTGAGGACCCATTTTTATAAGTGTAAGTTTTCCGTTCTCAATTGGTTTGATGAAGAATAGTTGAGTTATATTAGTGAGAATAAGAGGGGAATTCACCTCTAATCATCATCCGCTTGATCCATTGCTGGATTTTCAAGCTTTTGAGGTACTCTGCTTTCTCTCTCTTCTTTTAGTTTTGAAATTTAATGCTTTCTTAGTTTATTATATGTTTTGGTAGTTATTGTTAGTTAATATGATATTTTTCATTGATTTTGGTAATTATGTTTTGTTTTAGTTTAGTTTAATTAATTATATTCGAATAAGGATTAGTGAATAATTAGTTAATTAATCATGCTTAATGACATTTATTGTCTTCCCTAGGTTAGATTTGGCGCTGAAAAGAAATTAGTGACTTGATTCCACACCACCCCAAAGGACACAAAATTTCCACCCGTATTTCCCTTCAAAAACTATACCAATAGTGGGCTACTATCATAGCTCAACATGTGGTATGATTCCTATAAGAGACAGTAGCCAACCGCGATCGAGTACAACTTGGCTCTGATACCATTTTAAATTTTTAGATGAATTTGGGACTTCAATAAAGGTGTCATTTGTATAAACTCGAATGAGGTTGCAACCCAAAATCAATTGGTCATGGATGGAGTAACTCAATATCTTATAAACATATTCAAGGCCTTCCATATTATCAGTGTGCAAGAACGCCTACTTTTATATTTTTTTAAACTAAGATTTTTAAGTTTGGTACTTTTTAAAATGCTATTCTTCATTAAATTGGAGCTGACTATTTATATTTTTCAACTTAAACTCCAAAATTGTACAACTCTATGACATCCTGGTTGGTTCTTCAGCAAAAATGTTTTGGCCCCTACCACATAACTATGTCTCTTCCCTTATGTTAGATAGTGAATTCGATCACTAAAGCCACCAAAACCATTTCTTCTTTATTTGGTCCTTGGCCCCCTTTTTTATGCACATTCCACTAGCATCTCACTATTTTCCTCTTATTGACCCTATGAGGTCAGTGTAGAAGGGCAGCGACCATTAATGTCAACACCTTATCAAAATATTATTTTTTTTATCAATATCAAAATATTGTTACCCATATCAGCGAATTTATCTTTAATTTACTATTTCCCTAGTCATCCTATTTTGTCAAATGTGTGTCTTTACTAGATAAAGGGTAACCAAATCTACAATGGGTTTAATTTTGTGCACAACCCTTATTTAATTTTCTTTATGCTTATATGACTATGATAATAATTCAGTTAATCCATTAATACGAGTGCACTAAAGTTGGATAATTACATCCTTCTCCCCGTTAAGAAGTTTCATTCCCGAAATGGGGACTATGAGTCATGACCTTAAAACAACTTTGTGTATTTTTTTTCTTCATGCCTTCAACATGGCTTAAGATATTCCATGATGGGTTTATTGCACTTTAACTAAGGGAATAATATTATTCCTTAGTTGTTTTATTCCATGGCATAGATTGTGCCTTATACTCCCAATTTTCTAACACTTTCAGAGTTCAAGATGTGGTAAGGGCTAGAATGTATTTTCTATGCTGTGGAAAATGGTAGACCTTACAGATATGATCCAGTTTAGAGGGGTAGAGCGAGTTTGTGTGCCAAAAGGTTAATCTTCTCTATAATTTCATAGTTTGGGTCAGCCCGTTTATAAACTGGGCTAAGTCGGGTCATGGATGCTGTATTAACTATGTGGGTCGAGCTCGTTTTTTTGTGGGGATAAATGGGTTGGGCTAGGCGGCCACATGGACAATCCGTTTTTAGTCAATTTAAAATAGAATAAATTTGTGCAAAAAATACTTTGTGTAATAATTATTGTTACATATAAAGCATTGGTAATACGGTTTAACTAATTATAATATATAACTTAGTGTGGCAAGTAGGTTGAAAAAAGTACTTGGTCAGTAAATGAGTTGTAAATGGGCTAACCCAATTGGACCCGTTAATATGCTTCAATGGACCAATCTATTATTTGCAATGCCCATTATTGACTAGACCCTTTGTTAACCACGTTTCACATTGGCTAACCAGCCGAACACGATGGGTAACTAGCCTGTTGCCGACCCCTAGTCTTTTATATGGGATTATAATTCCTAACACCACAAATGACGATTGTTGAAAGTTACTCAATGTCTAAGAGTCATGAAAATGTATTCGTAGGCGATATACGATCTAATGAATGATGAAAACCACTATTAGACTGCTGCCTTCAAAAATGGCCTCCATTATTATTGAATGTATTAAAATTTTAAATTTTTTGGTTCTACCTAAAAAGTATTTTTGATGATTTTAATCTTATTTAGTGAACTAAGTGGCACAAGAAATCATTTGAGTGACCATTCGTTAGTAAACCATTTTAATGATGATATTGAAATGCACGAAAAAGTAATAAAGTTCGTAATCACTTTATTATGAACATAGTTTTATTATATGCACAAAAGAATGGACAGTAAACTAATGCACAAAAGAATGGACAGTAAACTAATAACCAATGTGAATCTCAGTGGAGCACGATTATGAAAGCAGGAACTAAAAGAAGCTTTAAACTAACTATTAAAATTTGTTTATGACCCTCAATACGTACCTTGATCGAAGTATAGAAGCAAAGCAATGGGTAGTTGATTCACTCCTCCCAAGTGTGCTAGGGCAGGGTAGAGGTTAGTCCAATTCACAAGGGTTTGGATGAGGATTTGAGAAGCATTTCACTACTTGAAGCTATTTTCTGAAGAAAGAGAGTGACTAAATAAAAGGTTTTTCGAAGTGTAGAGAAATGAGTATGTTTCCTAGATGAGAAGATAGCAAGAGAGAAAAAGTAGAGTTTTCTCTCCATGGGAAATGCTTCTTAAATGAGAGGCAAGGACCTATATTTGTAGTACTAGTAAGGAATCATCCCTAAGTAAGCTATGAATAATTGACCTAAATCAAATCAATTTATTTATTTAATTTTTGTGAAAAGGAATATAAATGATTGATTGGCACAAATGATGTTGAAAATATGCTATTCAACTCAGTTACCACTATCACATAAATAAAAACACGTGGGATTTATGAAGTGGGGGGCATGGTAAGGCCAAAAACCTATATGGGCCAAATGGCAGTTGCTAGTGGCCTAAACTTGTCCTGACCGCCACATATATTAGCAAATTATAAAACCCTAAGTTTTATATCGTTTTTGCAATTATTTCAAAACCTTTAGGTTTTTAAATACTTTGGGAATTTTTTTAGAAGGTTCTGCCACAAGAAAATACTTATTTAGCGGGTTAATTATCAGGATCCAAGAATGTAGTAACTTGTCTAGGCGATAATGCGGATAACATGCAAGCGTGCAGGCTGTGTAGAATCCCACGAGCTACAATTTGATGCTTACAACAGCCTCCACTTTGACTGAGCCCATTATGGTGACAAGTATATTATGCGATGTCATACAAGATTGATGCTGATGTGAGAACAAGTACAGGAACATTGTTGGGGTCCAAGCCTCACCAAGAAGTCCTATTGAAGAGAAGGTGTTGAAATTTTTGGAATTGTGTTGAGAAAAAAAATGGTTTCAAAATATTTAGGGTCTATACCTTAGCCCTAAAGTTGAAATCTCATAGAGATAAATAAAAATGATTTTACAATATTATGAGGCTTAAAGGTCTCACATCTAACAAAAAAGAAAAATAATTAGATGCTTGAAGATTTCACAGCTGTAAAAAGATTTTTAGGCCTGAAGGTGACGTATTTATAAAATGTTACGAGGATTCAAGGTCTGAAATATACAAAAACATTTTGTGCTTTAAGGCCTCACACTAATAAAAATAGTTTGGGGCTTATAGCTCTAATAATTACAAAAATATTTTTAAGGTTGAAGGTCAACATATGTAAAACATTTTAGGCCTGAATGTGACACAATGATACAAACATTTTAAGGGTTAGAGCTCTTGCAGCTACAAAAACATTTTGTGGCTGACTTCATGAAAACCTAAAATAGGCTCATGCTCCTCTTTCACTGAAATAGGAATTTCACCTTCAACCTCGATCTTCTCTTGGACAAGAATGAGTTTTTCTTCAAAGGGTTCCACTTCAAGGAGTAAATCTTAATAGAATATGACATTTATACACGATTTGAGCCATCTCAAATTGTTAATTATAGGGTTAGCTTCATAAGCTATTCCCCTCCAAAGGCATCTAAAAAACAAATCAAGGGTAGCACCATGTAGTTTTTAAGTGGCTATCATAAAACTCTCTTCATTTGAACAACCTCTTGTACTAATGTGACCCTCAAGGACTTGAAATTATATCAAGCAGTGGTTTGGGTCCAAATTACCTGCAAAACAAGGTGGTTCTCTCATAATCTCCTTCACTCATGGTATTGTCTTGAAAGCCTCAAAATCAAGTATGGCTTTATCTTCCATGGTATGGTAAAGCAAATGGTAAAAAGCATTTGGAGATTGTGCTTTAGCAATTTTTTGGGGGTCTTTGGGCTAAAAGAATAAGTAAGGCAAGAAGAAAGTGAAGTTTTATTTTTTTAGATGATCAAAGCATGAATTTTAGGGTATAAAGGCTGAGGTTTTCGTGGATAAATCAACTAAAATAGGATCTTTTGGCTCTGATACTAATTGAAGTTGATTGATTTGCTCTGCATCAATTTGATGAGAAACGAGGGACCTTAATATTAAGAGTGATTAAACTTCAACAACCACTAATCTGCGAGACCTTTAGCCAAGCTAGACCTTAATAATAGAACAAAAAAAACAAGGGGAGCTTTTATGAATTTTTGAATATGGGAGAAAAGCAGGTAAAATGTGCATGACTAAGATGAAGGCTAAATCCACGACTTAGCCTAGCAATTCACCAATTAATTTTGTAAGGATTAACTCAATCACCATCTAAATGTAATCAAGTGTTTGGAATAAGCAAGAGAGATTTTCTATGTGGAAGAGAAAAACATTCTAGCTTATTCATTAGTTCTCAAATGAAGTCTATTCTCTAAGTGAATATAAGTAGGCTAATTTATAGTCATAAAATTAGTGCCCTCTTTTCCAAGCTAGAAAAATAAGTTAATAGAAATTGAGCACCTATGGGGTTAATGTGGACGGTTAATGTGGACCAATAGGATTCAAGCATCTACTCTAGCCATTCACGTTCAAACAATAATTTAAGCACATGAAAACTAAAATTAGAAGCTTCTAGGCTAGCAATGAGTTGTCTAAATGCAAGGTTGGAATTTCACTGCACTTGTAGCTGATTGGTGGTATCATCCACCATCACAAATGGAGGAACATGGGGCATATATTTAAAAAGGCATCTAGTGATGTCCACTAACTTTCCATATAATTTTAACCCCTTAATCATAATTTGATGGCCTAATTAACTTCGTGCACAAACTCATGCACATCCTCACCTGTACTATTTGTCTAGTGTTTGCCTCCTAGATGGAGATATACTTGGAATCTGAAGACGTGCCATAGCCTATTGGAAAATAGGCAACGAAGGCTATCTAAGCATAGCTAAAACACTAATTGTGGAGCTTATTTGTTCATCCAAATACTAGTGTAAAATCAGCTAATGAAACTTAAAATTTTGGACAGCTTGTGTTAAAGGCTTTGCTTAACATAATCCACCAGTAAAAAGTAGATTATGAACCTAATTAGCTTAAAAAGGCCATTTGGGGTCTTGTTTTACATCAAAATCCCCTTCTTCAAAGGGATTTGTCCTCCAATCCTTGGGGACATTGTGATAATTCCTAAAGATCATTACCCAAGCGAGACAGATGCACCCTTTATAATTAGGATGAAGCCACCAAGAATCAAGTCAACATCCTAGAAGTCAAATAATGTCAAGGGAGAGCTAACAAATGCACAACGAATAGCTTTAGTCATCAAATACATTTTTGGCTCCCGAACTATTTGAGAAGGTTTGCACAAACCAAATTTTTTAAGCTTGATTATTCAAGATTAAATGAGTTTAGGGAGCTGAAATTCCATTTTTTAAGAACCTTTTTATGTTATCTTTAAGAGCTCAAAAAGAGTTCTAGGTTAAGTCTTGAAGAAGTCAAATGGGAGCAAATTCAAAAGGGGGCAAAAACTGATCCAGTTTAGGCCACTTGGGCGTTTTGGCATGTATCTTCCAAAGGATAGCTCCAAACTTCGGCTAACTTGTGTTACCTGAAAGACGAGATCCCCAAAATTTTCAGAAACTCTAGTTCTACCCAATTTCTGCAAGTATATCAGAAGATATGACTATCTGAATTTGAGGGTTATGCATTGAAAAGCTGCTAGGAGACAACACTTTTCAACTTTTCTACTTTTTTATCTCTCCCCTCGGATTGGCTGCTTTCTTTACACATCTAGGCTACATGTAATGGCCTTATGGCCTTTTCTATCTATTTATACAATTCCTTAGAGTTGTAAAAGGCATATTGGACATTAACATGAAAGTTGAGTTTTGACTCTTTCACTTTTAAATTCTTTCTTGCTTATCTTTGATTTGGCTAATCCAAATGGTGTACAAGTGAGTCTTAATCTTGTATAGGGTAGTGTTTCTTATGTCTAAGTTTGATACAGAGCCCTAGTTTGTCAAAAGGGGGCGTGTCTTATCCTTTTGCAAGCTAGTCTATCCTCTTTCTTTCTCACATAAATCGTAGCTAGTTGAGCTAGTTTCGGTTTCTCTACGTCTCTCTCTTCTCTTTGAGTTTTCTTTTGATCTTTTTTAGTTGAATACTTTGTTGTCCCCTCGAGCACATCATATTTGTATCAAATCTTAGGATACCCTCTTGG